>JASDQU010223632.1:0-17623 GCA_032191745.1 Picea mariana | reverse complement strand
GATCTAAAAGTGTCTTTGTCGAAGCATGGGAGGTTAGTAAGGTCATGTTTGACTGAGAAGTGTCGATGAAAACAGAGTAATATTTGATGATGAAAGAAGTCAACAATTAACGAAATTCATTGTTCGACAGATAACTAAGGTTAAACCTTAGCCATTGATCCATTGTAAGGTCCACATCGCATGGTAATGGACGAATGATAACCTCCATGTAATTTGGCATCGTCGACATGATATGGACCGTAGAGATAAAGAGATGGGATATTTCTTATATGGGAATGGTACCCATTGGAGTATCTTCATTGGAGTTTTGTTAGTGGGGTGAACTTTGGGATAAGAAATCCTGACGAAGACAAACGTGGACCAAATGATTAGGCCTGTGAAACTAATGTATCATTTACACATCAGATGATGTGAGTAATAAGAAGCCACATGGACACCATGTGTTAATGATTTTTTTATTCACCAATGATGATTCAGATGGATGTCAGTGGCCTCCCACCTATTCCAACTAGCTCATTTTGGTAGTTTTCTACTTTGGAAATTTTTTCCTAGTTTTTGGGTCCTTGACTTGTAGGGTCATTTTGAGGCCCTAAACAATGTTTTTAGGGATCTCCATAGTTACTCTATAGAAAAATTCAAATTCTTGTGGAAACATGTGTATTCCTCGGATACACCTTTCCAACGGGCTATCATGCGCCTAAAACGAAGATTGTATGCAAAAGTTATGACCCCGGGAAGTTGATGTACTAACTTAGCCAAACATGGCCCACATGAATTTTGGCACTTCATCTCCCAGGGTTAGGTTTTTGAATGTCTATGGTTTTTTACATTCATGTTTATTGTAAAAATGCCTTCAGAGCCTCATTGTAATCATATTCTTTCGAATGAGTGCAATAGTCACATCTCTTCTTAGAGATAAGCCTCCACCATTCTAGCAAGCTTGTTTTCCGCTGCATTTTATAGTTTCAGCTTATTTCCTTATTGAATAGAAACAAATTTTATGATATATATGTTATTTTTTGTTAAGCACCTTTTGATAATAATCTGTATTCATTTCGTTCTGCTCATAAAATCCATATCAAATGAAGGCGAGAAAACTTTGGAGGGTTGTAACTTTTGATACAGATCTCAGAATTGAGCATGGTTATAGTCGTTGGAAATATCTAGATGAGAAGAATCAATCTATGAGGTCTAATTAAAGAAATGAAGTAGTTGGAAAAATCAAAATTTTGAAACCCCATCATCCTTAATAAGAACTAGGGGGTTGGGTGATGTTACAAAGTGGTATCAAAGCTCCAGTTTGAAAACTAGGCCTGGATGGGCCAGAGATCAGTTGCAAATTGATGTATTAACGTTAAGATGAGTTTAGTAATTACAAAATTGTTATATTATTTTTGTCTAACAATCTTACTAACTCCACATTTTATATAATTAAGGGAATATACACCAAAACATAGACCGACGTCATGGAAAACATGGAATATACATAGATGATTCACATGCACGAGGAGGAAATCAAGGGACTGTGGATCAACATGAGAAATGAAAGAACTGAATCCAATGGGCATGATGAGGGTAAAAAGGAAAGCATAAACTTATTGGAAACCATCAAGAATATGAAAAAGGGTGTTTGAAGTTATAAAGAAGATAATGAGAGGCTTAGGAAATTCAAGGAACAACAAGATGGTTTCAACATCAAGTTGTTACAAAGCCTAGACATAATATAAAGGAAAATTGATAAGGAGTTAGATTCAAGCAAGACAAAGGGGCATAAATTTTGTGACATAAGAAGTGAGATAAGGAGAGATGATAGAAATCATCAACACTTGCCTAAACATTCATCTAGGAGGACATGTAGTATTTCAAGCCCGTCCTGTATTAGGATTCATAAGAAGAAATCTGGGGTAGATTATCTACAAGGAGAGATGAATAAGATTAAACCTCCTACTTTTGATGGCGAGAACAAGAGGGATGAGCATGTAGAGACCTTGCTATTGGGTATGAGAAAATACTTTCAGCTACATAATTATTCCTCTCAGGTAGAAGGGAGAATAGCAATTTACCAACTTAAAGGAAAAACATCAATGTGGAGGGATCCGTTTGTACAAGTACAACACATTGATGAAAGGTTACTTGGAAGAAGTTTAAGAGATATTTTGAAAATAAATTTTTAACCAAGATCTACTATGATAGGAAAATGAAATATTTATTTGAGCTCAAACTTGGAAGCATGACCATTGATGAGTAGGAAGGAATATTTTTAGAGTTACTGAAATATGTGCCTTTTATCAAGGATGAACAGGTGAAGATTCAAAGGTACCTTAGTGAGCTGCCATTATTTATCAATAATAAACTATAGTATGATTATCCCAATATGATAGAAGAATCCATAAGGAGAGCTAAATGTCTCTATTATTAGCATAGAGGAATAACAACTTTCCAAAAGGTCTGGGAAGACAAAACAAAAATTAAGATGGAGCAGAGGAAGAAGGGAAACAAATCCCCATTTTCCATAAATAATACTCAAGGACAATAATTTTCCAAAGAGCCTAGAATAGATAAAGCCATGGGACAAAGACCAAGGAAACAACCCATAAATTGTTAGGGTTTTAATGGATACCACATGTATCAGGAATTTCCTCTTAAAGATGAAAAAGTGAAGGTGGTACACAATGTACAAAAAGCCAGAATGATTGAAGATATGGGAAAAAATGTACCAAGAATTTATGTAGCCCTGGACAACAAGAAGGATGAATTTTAGTCTCAGATGGTTGAAGTAAAAGGTAATATCAACAACCAACCTATTGCTATTTTAATTTATTTAGGTTATATTCATAGTTATCTTGATCCTAATATGGTAGAAAGGTTTCATTTGCCAAAAATAAAACTTGGAAAACCTTGGTTGGTATAGCTAGCTACCAGAACTAAAAGGAACATTAATGAAATGGTTAAGGCATGTCCAATGAACATGAATGGGTTGATTACCAAAGTAGACCTGAACATCATACCCTTGGGATCTTATGACTATTGTTTGGGGTTTTTGGTTACTAGAGTGAGAAGAAAGAGACCCCTTTGGTTTCCTTGATAGGCCAACAAAGAAACACACAACAATGATTAGTAGGTTAGTGAACCCACAATTAAGAAAGAAATAAAATAGGACAAGAAAGGAATGATAAACAAAGAAGACTAAACTAATCCAATACAAGAAAAGGATGCATGAAATTTGAAACAAAGAGTGGTTACTCAATAGAGAATGGTCTTTGAAATTGAGAACACCAAGAGAAGAAATGTGGGATTTATGAATCCCCTATTCCTCCTAGAGAGAGCTCTTGAACCCCTCAAAGTAGAGATTTTACTCTCCTATCTTAAATTGACAATGTTTAAGAAATATATGGAGAATATTTCCAAGAGGTGGAATGCCTTCCCTATGCAATGCTTGTTCAAACTATTCTCAAGAGAATAAATGGTTTCTCCAAGAGTAATTGGGCATCATAACAATACAATGAACTTCTTCTCTTTTAGAATACAATGGCCATCTATTTATAGGACCATATCAAGGTATTTCATAACTTGTTCCAAGTGTAAATGGGATACCTTTAGAGGTACATCCCATTGTTTTAGTCATCCCATGGTGATAGTTTGGGTTGAACTTGGGGTCTTTTCTTGACTCACTTCAATCAGGAAGTGGTTGAGCCCCAAATAACTTTATAAATGTGTCATTTATACATCTGTGTGGGTTTCTTCATGGATAGTTGTGTAAGGAACACACTGTGCACATTTCCATATGTTTTGGCCCATGTGAATGTGCGCATGCTAGCTTTGCTGAAAGTGCACATAAATTTGTGGGACTTTTATATAGTTTTGATCATCTTGCTAAATTGGGTTCTGTAAATGTTGTAAGTATGTTGTGTCGATGATGGTTGTTTCTTCATCCATTGTATGTATTTCTATGAGATATTTTTTGGTGATAACATATGCCCCCTAATGTGTGAGGTTATGAGCATACGCATAGCCAAAATACATCAACATTTATTTTCTTGAAACTGTCATGAGATAGGAGAGTTGTATCTATTGCTGAGAGAGATTGTGAGAGAAATCTTGTTGGAAGAAAAGGGGATTATGAATGGAAACAAGTAATCTCTAAAAATTGAAAGGTAAATATGTGTACAAATGAAGTGGGCATTCCCCATGCTGATGTCATGAAACCATAAATGAAATGGTGAAAATTGAGTATTGTTGACGAAGTATATGTATGCAATGCCCTCAGGGGCCTCAAAAAATGGCATATGATGGTTTTGATTACTAAATGGGATCTCAATCAAGGTATGAACAAATTAGAGGAATTGATGGCCTAAAAAATTTAAAAGTCTTTGACAATTACTAAAAAACAACAACGGTCACATAGTAAGACCCATCGTAGCATGAAACTTTGTGGATTTGAATGTCATGGGGGTCAATGACATCCGAAAGTGATGAATACTCTTTATGTGTCATCTAATACTACTCCTTAATAAGGGAACGAGAGCTAATATACTACAACCTTCCCCAAAAGGGCATGACTATAAGAAGTAAAGGAAGTATTGGCATCGATTTGATCAAACGTGTATCAAGGACTGAATGGAGGAGAGGATGGATGGAATGGTGACATGAACAATTTCCAAGATGTATGGGACTTGAGAACCCCCCTTGGTTGGGGGAAAATGGAATGATGGAAGCAATTGTAACACATGATATTTTGTCAGGGGGACAACCATATATGGGGTAAACTATGTTGAATGGGTGAGAGTGAAAATGAATGGATGATAGGTAAAAATATGAATATTTGGGACAAGGGTCTCAATGATAGTTGGTATTTTCGTGATGATAGGAATATTTTTGCAAATATGGTGATGAAAGGGGAGTGCCCCAACCAAGGGTAACATGTGTTGTGGGGTGGTAAGAAAAAAGATGTGGTCAGTTATGACAACGAAAATATACTCTACTTGTTGGAATTTGAAATGTGCTTTATACAATTACCAAATGAATAAAGAATGATTGAGTTGAAAGTACACATAGAAAAATGGGTGCCTCAGTGAAGTATGGCCTGGCCTTCTGGGGTGCAAGTAGGGAGATGTAATTGAGGAAGGGTGGGGGGCCCATTGGTGGGTTTTTGTACCAAGTAGGTGAATGGAGGATGAAATTGCAGATAGAAAATTCATGGTGGATGATGTGGACGGTTAATGATAATGTGGAAGTGCATTTGATGTAACTGGTSAAATAGGAAGTGGGATTYCATAATGGGATAGTTTATCAAGATGATTAGAAATAAGTATGAAGTTMTTTCTCTGGGGTGTAGTGCTRCAAGGACTCCCGAACCTACTRGATAGAACATCATGAGTGTCAATATGCCAGAKGGWAAATATATGTGGGACAACTAATGGGGGTGAGAATTCTACCTATTGATGGTACATGAATGCAACAAATGTGATGGTACCGAAAATCTGGGTGGGATCTTAAATGTTCATGTCGAAATGGATGACTGGAATATGAAACTATTGACAGAGGGATTTACTATATGACAATATCGAACATATCCCTTAAGGGGTTGTGGGATGGCCATGGCAAAAGTGAATTTTCGTGTTCATGAGAAGTACATGTACATACAAAAACCAAATACATGACATGAAAAATATATGATGAGAAAGACATATGACAGATATTTGATGATTAATGTACAAAATTCATGCATACCTATGCTCGAGGTGCAAAAATAGATATTGAGGGATTTGCGATGAAATAGAAAAAATATGATTCCCACATGTAGGTGCTAGAGTTAGGATCAATATGTCGTGAATGGTGTGAAAAATGGAACTCTTGAGCTCCTGAATGAGGGTGGTGAAGTTTGAGTATGGGGAATATATATGGGTGTGGGACCCATAATTCCACCTCATTTGAACTTGCATTCATTGAGGTTTGAACGTGAGGTTTCTAAGAATTATTGATTGGTATGAGAGCATGGGGTCACTATTTCAATGGGTGAGAGAGTATGGTAAGTGGTCTAGAACTCTCACATATGATTTTTTTTGTTGTTTCTAGGTGGGGGGATGTACAAAGGGCACTACGAACATTTTAGTGTTTGGCTAGGATGATGTATGCGGGAAAAACTCTGGTCCATGTGCATTTGTACAGAATCAATGGATACATTTGTGCATATTATGCGTGACTGTGGAAATTTACACTATGAAAATTTGTGTGTGGATGAGGGTTTTTGGCACGTGGAACCATGCAAATGTCATGGAGATAGTTGTGCCAACTGGGTGCAACTTTTTGATGGTCAGTTGTGCATTTTGTGCGCGATTGTCTATGAAACATCTATGCAATTTTACGTGACATTATATGATTTAGCTGTGCATCTATGCATGCCTATCCATAGGACAACTAAGTGACAAAATTGTGTCTATTTGTGGGACAGTCCCACACATGTGTGTGCTTTTCTAGGAGACAAACGCACAAAGGCACATGTCTGTGTTATGATACATATGTCCAATAGGAAGCTTTGTTTTGTCTCTTTTTTTTCGATGATGATGCATGGTGACTCAATTTTATGGATTGGGTGTAGGTGTATGAGGATAGGATGCCTATGCAATAGAGAGAGAAGGATTGGGATGCTCTTCATAGAGTATTTGGGGAGGAACACTATATCCAAAGTTGATTGGCCCGAGAAAGCCTAATGATATCTTTTGATTTCTCATTGATACAGTCTAAAGAGGCACTCCTTCAGTTCCTTATTAGGATATGAAGTTTTCATCAACAACTATTTGCAGTGAGGGGTCACGAGTGACAACTATTTTTCTTTGTAACTCGCATAAGTTCTTGCGAGGAGGAATCTCATTAATGGCTTGGACTTTAAGAGGGTCCACAGTGATTCATTGTTGGGAGACAATAAAGCCCAAAAAGTGTCCAAAAGTTACGCAAACAACACATTTAAGAGGGTTTAGTCAAATATTGTATCTAAGGGAATGTTGAAAGATGAGTCGTAAATCATCTGTGTGTTGGGAGTGCTTCTTGGAGCGAGAAGTGAGTTCATCCAAGTAATCAAGGATAATGTGGGTGAGATCGTGAAATGCATATGTCATGGCTCGCTAGTAGGTAGCACCCAAATTTTTTAGTTCAAAGGGAATAACATGAGATGAAAAGGTACCCCATGGTATTGTGAATGTAATTTCTTATTGGCCGGTATGGTCAATTTGAATTGGGTTATAGTCAAAGAACTCGTCCATGAGTGAGAGGACCTTGTAACCAATGCAGATGTTGATTAATTGGTCGATGAATGGGGTTGGAAATTTTTCTTTAGGAAAATATTGATTGAGTTCATGAAATTCAGTGAAAATCCTAATGGTTCCCTATTTTTTGTTGACAGGTACTGGGTTGGAGACCCATGATGTGTATGTGATTGGATAGACGAAGCCAACAACAGACAACTTATTGATTTTGGATTTGATAGCCATGGATTTAGAAGGGTGAAGGGGGTGTTCATTTTGAGAAATGGGGAAAACGTCAGGCCATGTGTCAATACGATGTTCAATAATGGTGGGGTATAGTTTGGGAATTTATGTGTAATAGCATGTGAAAACATTCTGAAACAATTGGAAGAGGGTCGTGTATGCTATGATTTCTTCGAGAGATCATGCAATGCCTAGAGTGATTTATTCAATGACATTTGGTTTGATAGATATCTCTATCTTAATCATGGGGGAGATGTTTTCCATATTCCCTTATTTGAATGCATCGAGTACATGGATTGGGTTTTTGAACCAATCGACATGACTTGGAGGAATAAAATATTTATCTTCAATTGCACAGACTGGAGCATCTAAGTGTGGTTCAAATTAATTATGATCTAAAAAGAAGGATTGTGGTTAAAGTAATCCCATGGGAAATTAATTCCAGACATGGCTTCCATAATGTATTCATTTGATTAAAAGATGAAGGAGTATAATGGGTCTGCGATGGTTTGGGTAAATCATGTAGACAAAGTGGTGTTTTGAGTGAGACTTTGTTGGGCAATGGGATTTTTTCTTATGGAATATGTATAAGATGACGGTAAGTGATCATCAGTTCTAGAAGATGTGGGTGTACTGATTGGAAGCAGTTTTGGGGTTTCACTAGATGACATGAACCAAATATCCATATACAAATTTGGGGTATGGAAATTTGGAAGAGGGAGAATCTCATGAATGGGAATTACAGGCGAATTCGGTGGATTTTGCGGGAAGTATTTCGATGGTGTTGGTATAGGGATAGCTAATGGAGTCAAGGGTAAGGGTTACAACCTTATTATGGGTATGGTATGTCCTCCATGCAGATATATGGGCAAGGTTTTTTAGGTTAAAGGTGAAGGTGGTGTGAGAACATGCGGCAATGTGGCTGCATGTTGAGCCCGAGCAAAGATAATGAGAGGGAACATATATGTGAAATTGTCTGGTTTTTCACACAATGTGCAAGGGAATCACATTATTTTTTTTACTGACATGGAAACATAATGAATTTTAGTCACAGTTTTAATGGTGGGTGGCACTTGCGATGGCATAGGTAAGGTAGTTTGACGCACTACTTCTATGGTTTCTTTAAATTGTGGGACTGTTGGGAAATGGTGAGTGTAATGATCATACTATGACCAGATGGCACATACATTCTCAGTCCTAATACCATTCTATTTGGAGGAATAGGTTTCTATGGTTCTAGGTGCAACAAGTGGAGTAGGAATCAATGGTACTCTTTTGGGAAGTGGGAAAAAAATTCATAACTCGGGTAAAGTGGGGAAGAAATTAGGGGATGTCCAATGGTAGTGAAAATTGCACATGATTGTAGGATTCGAGGGAGGAAAGGGAGTGTGGGATCCTTCTTCTTCCTAGTTCCTCGTTTGTTGGTTTTGTTTCCCTCTTTGCAAGTATACTGGCCTCCTTTTTTGGTATTAGTGCTCCCAGTTGTGTGACCGGTTGGATGAGTTGGCATTTGAGCCACTAATTACATAGGAAAAACCTCATTTTGTGGTGAGAATGATGGGATTGGTACCATAGATGGTGGATGTAGATACCATATAGGAATGGATATCACCGTATTTTTTAAGGTAAGGGCCACAACTACCTAGTATGTTGTGAATTGTGGGGGAGGATAAAAGAAAGGTATTTGGGTGATGGCCTATGGGACCATTTTCCAAATAGGTATTTGGCCCGTCATTGGAAGGTGATTCCTAGTGAGAGGGTGTTAAGGGGTCTCCCTCAAGGGGTAATTTTGGTGTATAAGTACGAGTGGAGGTGTGGCTCGATAATTCCCCTATGGGAGGGTCATCAGGAATTTCCACTCCATCGAAGGTAATGGTGCAAACTTGGGATGTTCTTTTGGTTGGGGGAGAAGGGGGATTCTCCTGGTATGAACCCATCAATGATGGGTCATGGAAGATTCTTGGTTTGACCTAAATAATTGGCAAAAGGTTAGAAATAACGTATATGAGAGGGAGGATGTTATCTGTGTGCCTTGACTTATTAGGCTCAAAGTGGGTTAGTTGGTAAATAGTAATGATCTTCCCATTATGGTGGAAGAGCATGGTTTGGAATACAAAATATGATACATCTTACATGGTGTACATGTAGATGCATCCAAAAAGTATATTGTAATCCAATGGGGCATTGATGACCTCTATGTCAATAAGGATCCCCCCCCCTAGTTCCACTGGAACGTTTTGGTAAAGGCCTTCTAGTTGGGATGGTCGACCATAGTAGGCTCTGAGGGTAATGGTTGAAGGTACTAGCTCGGGTGAGTGAATTGTTGCCACACAGTTGTGGACATGATATAGGTCAATGCTCCTTCATAGACTATATATTAATGGACTATGGTGTTTCTAATTTTGACGAGAATCTAGAAAGAAACTAGTGAAGGAAGGCCTAGGTCCACGTTGTCCAAATCAAAAGTGATCAAATAGGTGTTGACTATGTATACTCCCCCCAATTGTGAGAGAAAGGCCTTTATTTCTGAAGGGAATGTTTGTAGAACCTCTAATACTTCCATGGAAGTTGGTGCATGTGCTATATCATTAATAAGGTTGTAGCTATATGTGGCCCTTGCATGATGGTTATGCATATTCCTATGTAGTGGTGTACAAGGGATCGAGGCAGTGATTTCAATATTAGGACAATGAATCACAAAATGTTTCCTTGATAGTAATTTGGGGGATTCAAAGGTAGTTGGGGAATATTTAAGAGGCATGATGTATTGACAATTGTGATTTCGTAGGAGAAATTCCTCTTCGGTGGTGAGGAGGATGTTGCAGTCTATTATATTATCAGGTTGTGGTTGGCCTGGTTGAAGAAACTATCCCATATGATATGGGTGAGGGGTAGTCTTTGGTTTTGTGTTAATGACATCTTGATGAGGAATTGAGTTTTTTAATACCGAAGGTGGTGGGGGAGGCATGTAATTGGAAGGAACCTATTGTGGCCCTTGAGGGGTAGGAGGCCATCGTGGGTTGATAGCTTCCTTCATCTGTTTGTAATCATTTATTTGGGGGAAATGATGAGTGTAATGGTCGCATTCGCCACATAATTCACAAGGGAAATTGGTTTGAATATTTTTGTTTCTCCCTTGTCGTGGTTGACCATTTTTATTTCCCTCTTGGGGGTTTTGGTTAGCTTGAATTTGGTTTCCCCTAGCTGGTGGGTTTGGTTTTTTGGGGTTTCCCCCTTGGCCTTGGTTTTGATTCTTTCCCTTTATCTGGTATTTTTTAGGTTGATGAGTAGGGTTGGTTGTATTCTTTCCCTTTCTATGGTTTTTTTTAGGTTGATGAGTAGGATGGGGATATGGTTTGAGGGGGACTAGGAAAGGGTTAGTAGGGGTTACTTTGCAGAGAAGGTCCATACTAATTATATGAGGTGGAGGTGCATCCTCCATGCATAGGGTTATATGATGTGGTAGGGGGTGTAAGTACATGTTTTCCTATTGGGGGAGGAGGAGGGGTCATGAATGTTGGGAAGGAGGATAGTATAGGTTCCCCCCATATGGTTTTTGATAGTGAGGAGCCCCAAATGTGGGTATTGTTTGAGCATGTGGATTAATATGGGACATGGACTCGAATCCTCCCATTGACAACGTGCAATGTTCCAGGTTTTTCTTGAACAAAATATAAATGACGAGGAGCATCTGGGAGAATAGATTAGCGGTACCCTGATTGAGAATAAATGAGATTAAACTATTGAGCCTTTGTGATGAATTCATATTCAGTTTCAGGGAAAGTTAGGGCCACATATTTGGTGATAACCGAGACTATAGATTTGAGGAACCAATGTAGTCCTTGTTGAGGGGTAGTATCAAGCTTACAAATACTTCTTCATTGACGCCATTTGTGAATATGGTAATTGATATGCACAATTGTGGCTTGTTTGAATTCATAAATAATTTCCAAACCGGTGTCATGATGTATAGGTAACTTAAAGAATGATAGGAATACTTTGTATAAGGATTCAAAGATCATATGGGAATGAGATTTCTTGTCCACATACCATTTGGCAGATGGATTGGTGAGATTTCATTGAAATAACATTAAATGAAAAAAATATTCCACAGTGTTGTTGTAAGAAGATGATAAATGAAAATACATAATGTGGTTAGTTGGGTATTCTCCAGGTTTGCATTCAAACTTAGGGATATCAGAAGATAACTTGGTGGGAATATTCAACCAAGTGGATTCATGCTATATGGGATCATTCATCAATTTGGTAATATGGGATATTGAGTGATGCAAAATATGGCATGGAAGGGGTGGTGTCGACCATTGTGTGTGGAAGGGAAGAATTGGTCCCCTGTAGTAGAGGTTGGGAGCATGTACCTTTTGAAGAAGGTTGGGCTCTACCTCTTTGTGGTGGAGGGATAGTAGGTGAGTTATTCTGGGTATTGGTGTTAAGAAAGGTAGATCCAAGCAAATATGATCCTATAACCATGGAAATCACTGGTGTGTGTGTGTGTGTGTGTGATGATTGTGATTATGTGTCAACGAAATTGGAGACACCTCCCAAAATTTGGGGGATGTTTCTCAAAATTCGAGACCGACAGGGATGTTGTGGTTCCCCTATGATTCTATCCTATATGTGAATGTGTGCAAGTGGTAGTGAGAATAAAGGAACATGTTCTTTTCAAACTATCTCAACAAAGTATTTTAAAATTGTATGTAATCAAATGGTAAAAATCATACATAAAGCAAGTAACAATGAAATATGGTTGGTGGTTTTATCTGCATGGGGGAATAAAAATAAAATGCACACATCCTAATATACCTATTATCCTTCCTCTCAAAAAGTGTTGGGACTTCCAAAAACACTCAATAGTGGGGCATGAATCCACCGAAAGAGAAACTAGTGAAGGTATGAATAATCAATTATAATGAGGGGTGAAGGGGGAATATCTGAAAAGGATTAGTGATATTTCCCAAAAACCATTCAAAATATGATTAAGGTGTGATTGCATCCCACAATCTCCATCTGGGTAGATAAATCCTAGGTTTGGCCACTAAGTTACCTCGATCAAGAAAGACATTTAGATTTTCGACCTCATAAAGGGGTCACGGGCTAGATTCTTTCCAAGGGTTGGGTGACGCAAGGGAGCATGCACAGAATAAGTGAACCTCGGCCTTCAACGCTTCATAGGTGTCTCCCTTCCTGATGGTGTAGGAATTCTTGATTTGGAGGATTTTGGTACCCTATGTAACAAATTTATAATTTTCAATGAGAAAAGGATAATGGGGAGTTGTTTGGATACCTATCCCCAAGATCATAACTTAGACTACAATTTTCTTTTGTTGTTCCTCCCGTGGAGGTTAAAAATGTGTTTTTTATGCTTTCTTTTAGGATGTGAAAATAGGATGTGAGTTTGGGGTCATGGGACAACCTCATTATTTAAAATTGGTGTGATAAAAATATTTACACTAAACAAATGAATCCCTTATGATCCTCCTAGATCACTTATGGACGTGGGGAGAAGAGCATACCATAGTTTCAAGTATCTGGTAAAACTCTTTCAAATATGTGGTAATGTTGTGTGCAAGAAGTGATGGTGAGTGAATATTTTCAATAAGTTATTGTTTTGAATTTTAACATGTGGACATTGCTCGGTCCTTTAAAAATACTATTTTATCTCTAACTCACTAGATTTCACAAACAATTCTTGCAAAAATTGAAAAGACCTAGGTAACTAGCATGGTGGACATGTGGGTCCTTACTTTTGATATTTTAATATTCCTAAAATGTTATCTTAATCTAAGAAATCTTTGAAACTATCCCTATATTGTAGACATGTGGGCATGTGTGGGCCCTTACAAATCCTTAAACTTCCTAGGTGGTTTACTCTAAAAATTTGAAACTATCCAAGATTGTGCACATGTGGGCATGTATGGGTCCTTAAAAATATTTTATATTATGCTTCAACAAGAAAACTAATAGGTATTGGCCTCTCCTAAAATGATTTATTTTGAAGGGAGATGAAGATTCTTCAAGCAATATATTTTTATGATTTCGAAGATCACACAAGGGTGCGAGGAAAGAGAATACTCCAAGATTATCCAAATAGTCTTCTAGTCTCGATTTTAATGTGATATTTTGTAAATGGAAAGATTTAAATGTTTGGAATTAAAATGCTACACTTAATCCATCCACATGGAAACCAAGGAAATAAAATGTGTTACGGTTCCTTTTAATCCCCCTAGATGTATATGTGTGACTAAGTATCTATGCAAAGAATGAATGTCGAGCCTTCCTTTTGTGGATTTTACAAAGTCATAAAATAAATCTAAGCTACTTGGTGAAAATGGGCTCAACTAGCCTTAAAATTAGTGAAAAATAAATATTTTTTGTGGCTATGTGTTGAGATAGTCGTGCACTATGCATAGTGTGCACAGTCTATGGATGTAGAAAGTGCACAGAATTGCACAATGAGCACATCTGTTGGACCCAAACCTACGAACACAAAGAAAAATGGGGGGATGTGAATTTTAAATTGGTTCTCTCAATCAGAGATCGAATTCCAATATTTGAGGATATGGAAAGGTCGTTGTTGGTTCCTGCAAACAAAAGAGTGTGAGAATAACTACTCTAATATCCTACTTGAGGAGGAATTTGGATTCCAATCCCCAGTATGGTCACCAATCTGTTTGGGGTTTTTGGTCACCAGAGTGAGAGAAAAGAGACCCCTTTCATTGCCTTGATAGGCCAACAAAGAAACCCAAAACAATTTTAGTGGGTTAGTGAACCCACAATTGAGAAACCAAGAAAATAGGACAATAAAGGAATGATAAAAAAAGAAGACTAAACTAAGAAAATGAAAGCAAAGGATGCATGGAATTTGACACAAAGAGTGGTTACCCAATAGAGAATGGTATTTGAAATTGATAACAACAAGAAGAGAAATGTAGGATTTATGAATCACCTATTCCTCCTAGGGAGGTCTCTTGAACCCCTCAAAGTAGATATTTTACTCTCCTATTTTAAATTGGCAATGGTGAAGAACTCCATGGAAAATAGTTCCAAGAGGTGGAATGTGTTCCCTATGTAATTATTGCTCAAACTATTCTTAAGAGAACAAATAGTTTCTCCAAGATTAATTGGGAAACATAACAATACAATGAACTTCTTCGCTTTTAGCATACAATGGACATCTATTTATAGGACCATAGCAAGTTATTTCATAACTTGTTCCAAGTGTGAATGGGAGACCTTTAGAGGTACATCCATCCTTTTAGTCATCCTAAGGAGAGATTTTGGGTCGATCTTGGGGTCTTGTCTTGACTCACTTCAATATAGAAGTGGCTGACACCACACAAAATTCAAAAATGTGTTGTTTCTGAATCCGTTCAAGTTTCTTCAAGGATAATCAAGCGGGGCATGCATTGTGCACATTTGGAGTTGCTTTGTCCCATGCGAATGTATTCATGGTAGCTTTGTTGGAAGTGTGCATAAATTTGTGGGCCTTTTATATAGTTTTGATCATATTGCTAAAATGGGTTATGTAAATGTTGTAAGTATGTTGTGTTTGTGATGGTTATTTCTTCATCCATTTCCTATATTGCTATGAGAAATGTTTTGGTGATAACAACTTCCTCATTGGTATGGATTGGCTGGACAAGTACCATGTTGTCCTATAATGTTACAATGAATTATTTACTTTCTTGGATGAGGAAGGAAACTTGAGAAAAGTACAGGGTAATCTAAGAGATGTAACTATCAGAGAAGTTTCATCCCTACAGCTGAATAAAATTTTCAGAAAGGGATGTCAAATATTTGTAGCGCATATGGAGGAAGCTCCTAAGGAAAAGTTGCCAAACATTGAGGACTATGTATTCCTAAAATAATTTGAAGATGTGTTTGAATAAATACCTGGGTTACCACCCAGAAATGATACTAATTTTTCGATTAATCTAATGCACAGATATGCCCCTATATCCAAGCCTCCTTACAGGATGAGCATACCCAAGTTGAAGGAGTTACAAATGAAACATGTATAAATTTTTAACAAAGGTTATATACGCCCAAGTGTGTCACCCTGGGGTGCACCAGTGTTATTTGTGAAAAAGAAGGATGGTACCTTGAGACTTTGCATTGATTTTAGGAAGATAAATAAAGTAACTGTAAAGAATAAATATCCTTTTCCAAGGATAGATGACCTCTTTGATCAACTGAAAGATGCAAGGGTATTTTCCAAGATGGATCTCATATCTAGATATCACCAAGGGAGTATTAATGAAGAATAAATTAGCAAAATTTCCTTCAGAACAAGGTATGGTCATTATGAGTTCACAATGGTCCCATTTGGATTGTCAAATGAACCAACTATATTCATGTGTTTAATGAATGGTATATTCAGAAAATACTTGGATAGATTTGTCATTATATATCTGGATAACATTCTTGTCTATTACAAATCTGAAGAAGATCATGGATAACACTTGAGAAGGGTTCTCCAAGTATTGAGAGAGCATCGACTTTACGCCAAGTTGAGAAAATTTTCTTTCTACCATAGGTAGATTCATTATTTGGGCCATATAATATTAGAGGAAGGGATTCTAGAAGGTCCATAAAATATAAAATCCATTGAAGAATGGACAACACCAAGAAATTTATAGACGTGAGTTCCTTCATGGGACATGCAGGTTATTATAGGAGGTTCATTGAGGTATTTTCAAGAATTATACACCCAAACACATCTCTACAAAGGAAAAGTGTGAAATTTGAGTGAACACCCAAGTGTGAAAGAAAATTTCAAAAATTGAAAATATTATTGACAAGTGCACATATCTTGAACTTTTTTTATCTTAATGAACATTTTATAGTATGGACTGATGCATGCAAAGAAGGACTTGGTGGAGTCCTTAGTTACAATGACCATGGGGTGTGTTATGAATCAATGAAGCTAAAATAACATGAGAGATTGTATGCCACTCACGATTTGGATATAGCATCTATTGTTCATGCCTTGAATATGTGGAGGAAATACCCCATTGGAAAGTGGTTTGAGTTGATAAAAAATCATAGTGGTCTGAAATATTTATTCAGAAAACTAACCTTGGATGCTAGACAAAGTAGATGGTTAGAATTCCTCAGAGAACATGGCTTTCATATTAATAATATCAAGGGTAAATAGAATAAGGTAGCTGATGCACTCATAAGGAGGGTGCATGCAATGCACACTGCATCCATTAGTATGTGCAAATTTGATTTACATAATAGCATTTTAGACGCTGCAAAATTGGACCAAATTTATGAAGAAATAAAAGAAAAGTTACAATAGGATAAAATGTTGCAGAAAATTGTGGACTATGAGCTGAGTGAGAATGAATTCCTCATGTACAGGGGAAAAATTTATGTGTCAGATGTTCAGTATTTGAAAAATATACTACTAACAACAATGCATAAAGTTCCTTATGTTGGACACCCATGCTACCATAAGACAATTACAACTGTCAAAAATAAATATTATTGGCCATGTATGAAAAAGGAGGTTGCATATTTCATTGCTAGGTGTCTTGAATGCCAAAATGTCAAGATGGAACGCAAACACCCAGCTGGTTTGTTACATCCCTTTCCCATTCTTGAGTGGAAATGGGAAGTTGTAACCATGGATTTCATTACTAATATTCCCAGGACTTCCAAACAACATGACTCCATTATGGTAGTTGTAGACAAGCTTACTAAAGTTTCCCATTGTATTCCTATAAAGATAACTCACAAGGAAACCAACATTGTTGATATCTCTATTTTCAAGTTTCTGTGGTGAGGAGTTTCTCAAGTGTTCATCGGATAATCCACAGTTTTCATCATTTCGTCGTCGACGTTTCGAATCTGAATCAGGATTCATCATCGGGACTAATCGTCAAGTTAGAGCTAGCTGATCTTTCACCAATTAGTACTATAATTGCTGGACAATTGAAATTTATTTTAATAGAGTCGGCTGTCTTTATTATCAGAAAATAATTTAATAATAATGGGATTTAATATTAATGGAGTTATATTTAATTGTTTAGGGTTTGGTTAATTTGTTAGGTTATACTCTTTCTTAGTTATTTAATAGTAGTGGTTTCCCTTTAGTTACTAATTTGTTATTTAGG
>JASDQU010223630.1:0-17717 GCA_032191745.1 Picea mariana | reverse complement strand
AGACTGTGAGAGAAAGAAGAGGAAGTTATAGCAGGTTTTGCTGTAGGTTGTATCCCTTCATTTGTTGGATAATAATAAAGGAAGGACCTGGCAATTTCTCTAGTGGACGTAGCCCACACTGGGTGAACCACGTAAATCTGTGTCTCTCTTGTATTGTGTGTCTTCTGTGTTTTGTTTCTGCATTTGTTTTATTTTATTTCTCTGCGGTCCTGTTTTTCTAAAACTTTGTAGGCGGTGATTTCTTCAGGAGAGCATGCGGCCCCAATGATGATTTCCTCTATCATTCCAAATTTGATGGAAATATTGATTTTGATGGTGGGGGAAATATTGGCCATATTGCCTTCTTCAAAAGCATCAGGGGTAGGGATAGGGTTATTGAACCAATCTATATGCCTAAATGGGAGAAAATATTTGGTTTCGACTACGTATATGGGGTTTTGGTTAGGAGCCATGAAGGCTTCCTCTGAAAGAAAGAGCACTCTGTGGTGGAGCGCATCCCATGGGCAATCAGGGGTAGTTAACTCCTCGAGGATGTCTTTTTCATAGTGGAAATGTTGAGAAGATAGGGGATCTAAAGGAGTGACATCAGTGACTGTTACCATGTGGCTGTCTTTTGGTGGTAAAGAAATAGGGGGGGACATTCAAGAGGATTGTGATGGTTTTCTTGACATAAACCAAATATCGAGATACTATGGGTTAAAAATGGTAGTCGGGTGTAAAATTTCTGTGGGAAAATGAACTAGAGAATTGGGGGGATTTGAGGGTAAATCCTCGTATAAATCATCCAATAACTATGGAGGATTAGGTAGTGCCTCAGTCTTAGGAGAAAGGATATGAAGAACCTCTGGTGATGGGGTAGGGTTAATCACTGATTCTGCCAGGGGGGGTGGTGTAGGATTTTGAATCAAGGCCATTTGGCGACGCCTGTATTCAATGATCATAGGACATTGGTATGTGAAATGATCTAATGAGTCGCAGAGAGAGAAAGGGCATCTCATATGTTCATTGATTGAGGTTGTGACATAATGGATGTCAGTGGGATGTGTTTGAGATGATGTGGATGGAGTGGGTTCTTGTTGAAAGCTCCGGCATACTACCGCTAGCGTCTATCGAAATTGAGGTAGTGCTGAACAATGGTGTGTATAATGGCTAGATTATGAACAAATGGCGCATGAGAATTTGGTTCATAGTCCTTTGCTACTTGTGGTAGGGGAGATAGTGGTAGTACTTGATGAAGTGACGAGTGGTGTTGGTGCTAGAGGGAGTTGAATTAGATTGTGTAGCTCAGGTAGAGATGGGAATTTGTTGGTGGGGTGTCTGTCCTGCTTGAATAGAGTGCACAGAGGTTGGATGCGAGGAGGAAGGGGAGTGATGGGCTCTTTATTCTTCCGTCTTCCCTTAGTTGTAGTGGTGATGTTATCAAGTGGGGGTGGTGGTGGTGCGGTAGGGGTAGGTACCAGAATCTGCATTGGGATTCCTTCTGGTTGGGGAGGGAGGGATGGTTTAGGGACCATCGCGGGCGGAAGTAGATACCAGATTGGGATTGCCAGCACCATATTGGGAAGGGTAAGCGTTGCGGCTATTTGGAAATATTGTATGCCTGGTGGAGGGTAAAAGAAAGGGATTTGAGTAAGGGCTTGAGGGATTGTCTCCCAAGATGGGATGTGACCTTGGGGTAAGATGCAATCAGGAACAGGTGAAGCTGGGGGGATTTCAGGGAATTCCCAAGGAATAAGCTCTACAACTGGTGGGATGTTAGATGTAAGAGAAGCCTCATTGGGAGGAAGGGTATCTCTAGTTTCAGTTCCTTTGGATGAAATGACACATACCTATGCTGAAGGATGGATGAGCGGTAGTGCTCCATTGTATGTCCCTAGAAAGGATGGGTCTTTGAAAATTTTGGGGCCCATCTTGATGAGTGGGTAAGTATCAGGATTAGTGTGGATGAAAGGGAGGATGTTATCAATGTTGGCAGAAGGGTTAGGCTCATAATGTGAAACCTGATCGATGGTAATGATATTCTCGTTATGGGAGAACATCATGGTTCGAAACATGGAAGAGGCAACTACCTTCATAGCATACATGTAGCTATGACCGAACAAGATGTTTTAATCGAGTGGGGCATCAATAAACTCAATGTCAATAAGAATGGTTTTTCCCCCAAGTTTGACAGGGACATTTTGGAAGAGTCCTTCAGGAGAAGATGGTTGTTCGTCATAATCTCTTAAGGTAATGGTAGATGGTATGAGTTTGGGGGAACCAAGTTTCTGCCATACAGATTTGGACATGATGCATGTGGATGCACCTTCATCAATGACACATCGATGAACTGTAATGTTCCAGATTTTAACTGGTATTTGAAAAGCAATGAGAGCGGGGAGGCAAGGTTCTCCACTATCGAAATCAAATGTGATGAGTTGGGTATCAGCAAGGTCGACTGCCCCTAGGGTGGAAAGTAAGGACTTCCACTGAGTGGGACAAGTTTGAAGGGCTTCTAAGACTGACATGGTGGCAGGAGATTGTGCCAAGTCATCGACCAGACTGTAATTATGAGTCACCCTAGCTTGAGGGTTGTGGACATTCCTACGTAATGGGATGAGAGGAATACAAAGGGGTTTTTCAGTATTAGGTAGAGGAATCATCAAAGGGGGTCTAATTGTGACTGGGGGTGCTTTCGAGGTGGTGGGAGCAGACTTAGGGGGTGTGTTGTATTGATGACTGTGCATTTGTAGAAGAACTTATTCCTTGCTAGTGAGGAGGATAGTGTGATCTGCAAGATTGCCCAGATTGGGATATTGTCCCATTTGTGGTAGGGTAGGTTGCATATCTTGTTGGGTGTTCATTACCCCTTGGTGTGGAATGGGGTTTTGCAGCATAGCTGGGGGTGGTTTTTGCACATACTGTTGTGGGGCTTACTGAGGGGTAGGCAATGCTGGAGGATGTGGTCCATTCACAGAGTCTTTCATCCATTTCAAGTTGGTGATTTGGGGGAAATGGTGAGTATAACGGCCAAAGTCGCTGCAAAGGGAACAAGAGAAGTTTGTTCATAGATTGTTGTTATTCTTCCCATGGCATTTTCTATTTCCCCCTTGAGGATTTTGGTTCCCTTGATTCCGGTTTCCCCCAACAGGTTTGTTTTGTTGGGGATGATTTCCTCGTTGCCTTGGATTATTATTGTTCCATTTTTTTCCTTTATTTTTGGCATTATTCAACTGATGGGTCAGATTTTCCATATTCAATTGTTCAAAATTTTGATATTGTTGAATGGGAAAGGGCTGAACAAAATTGACCCTAGCGTGTGGGTGTCCTTGTGGTGGAGCCATGGGTTGTGGAGGGCCAGGAAATCGAAAGTACAAATTATGTTGTGGCAATGATCCATAAGGTACATAGGAAGGCATGGTGCTTTCACTAGTGCTTAGGGTATAAGATGAGGTAGAGGGAGTACCAGAATTGGGTTGGATAGGTGGGCATATTGTGGGTGCCAGTGGGGGTCCACTTATGGGTGGAGGAAGGGCAACAAGGTATGGTTGTTGATAAGGGGGAGGAGAATAATAAGGGATTCCTCCATATACCGGTGAATATTGAGGTGTTCCATACATAGGTGGTTGTTGGTGTTGTGTATTGTGTTGTGAGGTGTTACCAATCAATCCATCTGCTGAGTGAGACATCCTAGGTTTGTCTTGGATGAATGGTACAAGTCTCGGAAGGTGAGGTAGTACTATGTATAAGTATCCTGATTGTGAATATATGAGGTCATATTGTTGGGATTTGCTGATGGTTTCTTCTTCGGATTGGGGGAAGGTGGAAGCCACATCTTTACCGAGGAGGGAGACAAGTGATCTGAGAAACCAATCAAGGCATTGTTTTTTGGTAGTTTTTTCTTTGCATAAACTACGTCATCGATGCCACTCATGAATGTGGTCAGCGATATGTGTGGCTGAGGTTTGTTTAAAATCAGAGAGTATTTCAAGACCATTGTCATGGCGGATTGGTAATTGAAAGAAGGTAAAAAATGCTTTGGCCAAAGATTCAAAAGTCGCATGGGACCATGATTTTTCATCTACATACCACTTCGCTGATGGGCCATTGCGTGTGCATTGGAATAACTTTAGTTAGATGGAATTGTCCATGATGTTGTTTGAAGAGAACCATAAGTGGAAGGTCATGACATGGTTTCCAGAGTCGTCTCCTTCCTTTCCTTCAAACTTGGGGATGTCTGAAGGTAGTTTGGTAGGCATTGCAAGCCATGTGGGGTCATGCAATATAGGATCATTTGTGAGTTTTCTCATATCCAGTATGTTGAGGGAAGCCAAGTATGGCATCTAGAGTGGTGGTGGAGGATTAGTTCAAGCCATAGTGTGAGTGTTTCATGTACCTGACCCATGAGGGGGGTTAGGTGGGGTTGTACTTCCCCCTTGGGAAGAAGTTTTCCCCTTGCTTCCGTGTAAAGGAGAGCGAGTGGATGGTTGACCTTGGGAGGTGGACCCAAGCAAAGTGGAACCAAGAAAATATGATCCCAGAAAAATTGCACTCACAGGGGCATGAGAAGGTGAAGCTGATGAGTGGGCAAGACTAGGAACTCCCCCTAGAATAGGAGGGAGATTTAGCAAGTGTTTGGAATGACGGGGATTCTGTGGGTCCCCTATGATCTCTGACTAGCTAAGTGGATGTGAGCAAATGGTGATGAGAGCAATGAACAAGAGCCTTTGCTGTAATTTCTTGAACCTTCAAAATATATTTCACAATCAGATGTAATCACAAGGGCATCATACATAAAATATTTTGATAAAGAAGCATATATGTGGATAGGTGGATTTTTTCTGCATGGGAGAACAAAGAAAACAAATTCTCGTGTCCTAAAAGATGTAATGTCCTTCCTCTCAAATAGCACTGGACCTTCCAATAGCACTCGAAAGTGGGGTCTGAAGACACCAGAAGAGGAACTAGTGAAGGATGAAGTAATTAGTTATAATGAGGGGTAGAGGGTGGATATCCTGAAAGAGCTGGCAATATTTCCCAATAGCCACACAAAGTATGATCAAGGTGCAATTGCAGCCCACAACTACAACCTGGGTAGATGTCCTAAATTTTGGTCACTAGGTACCTCGGTCAAAGTACAAAATTTAGATTTTCGACCTCAGAAATGGGTCACGGGCTAGATCCCGTCCAAGAGGTGGGTGCCTCAAGGGGGGACGCACAGAAAACCAGACCTTGACCTTCAACTCTTCATGGGTATCTCCCTGCCTTATGGTGTAAGAACACTTGACTTGGAGGATTTGAAAGTTCCCTATTTGTCAACTGCTACTATTTTGACGATGTGAGAACCAGATAATGGGGAGTTATTTGGATGCCTTTCCCCGAAATCCTACCTAGACTAAAATATTTCTTTTGGTAGCTCCTGTGGAGAAAAACTTAGTGAGTTTTTAGAAATATTTTAGGTGTGGTTGTTTTAGAGATTGGGGGTGTGAACCAACCTCATTGAAATTAAGTGGGAGTGGATAGTCTCATGAAGAAAATGGTGGGGCATTTCAGAATCCCGTTGGAGGAAACTTACTTCAACCTCCATGATTTCGAGATGAAACTATGTGACTGATTGGTGAACTTTGTGTGTGAACAAGTGAAAGTGTGCCAATTTTTAATAATTTAAGTGTCACCTTGTTGCATGTGGACTTCGCTTGGTCCTTACAAGTCTTGATTACCTAAGTTACTATGTGTCATTGGTACAACCTTATGGAATTTTAAAGTCCCTAGGAAACTAGCATGTGGACATGTGGGTCCTAACTATTCCTTTAACTCCCTATTGTGATTTGATCTAAGAAATCTTTGAAACTATCATAGATTATGCACATGTGGGCATGTATGGTCCCATTACAAAACCTTTAAACTTCCATAGTGATTTAATCTAAAAAATTAAATTTGAACACTATCCTATCTTTGTAGCATGTGGGCATGTATGGGCCCTTACAATTTTAAGATGTGTTTGAAAAATAAACTAAGAGGAGTCCCGAGGGGGTTGTTGTCCTCTCCTAAAGATTTTTTCTTTTTAAGGGAGATGAAATTTTCCCTCAATCTCTTTCTGATTCTCAAGATCACTTTGGGGCATGAGAGAAGAGCATACTCAATGATTGATATCCAATTTCTGGTCCCAATGAAATTTTTATATGTGATGTAGAATGATTCCAACTTAAACTCTTAGTCAAAGAAAGCCATCCATGTGGAAAAATGAAAGCAAAAGAGGAAATAATGATTTTAACCCCCTAAGTGCCTATGTTTTGACTAATCCCTTTATATGGGGAGAGAATTTAAGTGTGGTGCATATTACAATGTGCATGGAATCAGTTTCAAGAAGGCTATGGGCCCTCCACAGATCACAAAAAACCTTACAATATTTGATTTTCTGGAGAGATGCACGAGTCGCAGAGTAGACATAGGCGCTTTGAGCGCCAATGCGTGAATGAAAAATGACTGATGGGTGTAGGTGCACAGAGGGCTCTGAGCAATGTAGTGGGTTTGGCGCATGTGCACTGAAGACGCGCCTGTGGGTCAAAAAATCCACGCACGCCTGGTACATGGCCGTGAAGAAAATTCTGGATGAAATTCTCTCAACTCAACTTTGAATTTGGCTTTCTGCAGGCCGGCTTGGGCCATTTATAGTCTCTACAAGTTAAATAAACAAAACGAAAAGCTAAAATATCCCAAATGGGGTAGGAAATTGATACCTTTCCCCAGTGGAGTCGTCAATTTGTTGTGTCTCTTTTGTCACCTAAATGAGCAAAATAGAAATGCTTACAAGCCCAGTTGGGTCAGCTAGGTAAGACAACAGTGAATGCAAGAGTTAGAAATATCAAGCATATGATATAAACAAAAGACTAAGCTAAGAAAAATAAAAGAAACTAAACTAGAGTGCATAAGGACATTAGAACAAGGAATAGACAACATCCATGCCACCAATGGAAAGGATTGTATTAGTGGAAAGAAAACACCAAAGAGAAAGCGAGACTTATGGGTCCCCTCTTCCTCCAAGGGAGGGATATTGAACCCCCAAGATTGAGCTCTTCTTACAACTAGCAAACTTGAAGGAAATGGTGAAAGAATCCCAAACTCATTCACTCAAGAGGTGATGTGAATAGCTCAAATGAAATGATGCTTGTATTCTCTTGGCAAGGAAAGAGGATCCTCCAAGAGAATATAGGAAGCATAAAAATACAAATAAATTCCTTGAAAATGTAGTGCACCCATGGCCTCTTTTTATAGCATATCTTTGAGGCATTATTCAACCAGCTTTTAGTGTGAACAAGGAGCCCTTTAGGGAACCCTTAGGTCTTTGATCAACCCCCCAGTCAGATTCATCCTAGATTTGGGTGTCAAATTGACTTGGAAGCTAAACCAGAAGTGGGTGGAAGGCCAATCAATATCATAAATGCACCGTTCTGAGGGGTGCCCAGGTTTTTGCATCCACAGTCGCGCCTAGTGCGCATGTGCACTTTTCTTGTGCTTCTGGACGGCGCATGTGCGCGCACTTCCTGTGTAGTCTTAGAACATGTTGATTTAATTATAGGTTGTATAGTTTTGGACCTTTTGGAAATGCATCTTTTTTGGTCCATGGATGAACTAATAGATGTTTGGAGATGCTAGATTCCTGTAACCATTTGCGGACAATATTTCAATGATAACACAAAGTTTTCTTTTTCTAGGCAGAAGTGGTTTGTCCAAAGACATAGGTAGAGGCCAGCCGAGTTGTAGAAATATGGTCCCCCTTCAAATGTCCTTTCCTTGTCCTCTAGGTTGTAGAATATTATTGTAAAGAAACCTTTGGATCTCAGCTAAAGATCATAGTTTCCCTTGGGGTTCCACCACGCCTTGATCCAGCGAGCTAGGTCTTTTTTTGTGGGCCAGAGTCCTAGGAATTTTCCTATGAGGGAATGGTCTCGCATGAACTGTGTATGATCCCATATCCTAGTGGTTTTGATGATGTACCTGGGTGGAACCAAGTCTTGGGGGATGCATTTCCCGAGTATCCAAACTTGAGCTACTTTTGGATGCGAGGACTCAGCCTTTGTGTTCGATTCTTTGCTTATTTCCATCTATTCTTGCATGTGTTGTTCTCGTAAGTGCGATGGTAGCTCAAAGGATGGTCAACACATTTGCAAGTTTTCTGGATCATTGGCGGAAACGTTTCTGTATAAGGGGGATTTCACCCCCCTTCTTCTCCCATTCTTTTGAGGCAGTTAGTGCAACATGTTTGAGTCAGTCAGTGCATACCAAGGGAGTCAGAGAAGGTTCAAAAATGATGTTGCAGAGCTGAGCATGAAGAAACCCTAAAGTTGTAGAGTTCCCAGATTCAAGCTGTAATATGTTTACCATGTCTATTTATGTTACCCTTTGGAGCCCATTGGGATAATAATGAGTGTTGAAATTAAACAAATTCCATAGCATTTTTTATGAGGATATTTGTATTATGTGCATTGTTACATGTTAAAGAGAAAAACGGAGTTGAAATGGAAGGTAACAGTTGAATTATTTTTGGTGTCCTTTACATTCCTGTAGCAGATTTTGTGTTCAATGTGTGAATAGGGTGTTTGTTACAAACCGTTTGTTGTAATACCTGAACCAAGAAAGAAACAAAAAAAATAAAAAATATATATATATATATATATATATATTAGAAAATTTTAGCAAGGTATTTTGCAGTATAGGTCAACATGATTATGAGTAAGAAATGAGGTTCAAACGTAAAGTCATGTATTAGCTACAAGGGAATCCCGATCCTACAGAAAAATTCTCTACATGGGAATCGAATGGAGCATGGGATCTAATTAGGGTTCCCATGTTTGGTAATTCTCTACCATTCAATAACAACACTTTAGTTGTAGATAGAAGGTTTTGTGTCACTATTAAATGGGTTTGTACCTAAGGCATATGAGTTGTAGTCATAGGATGATGCAAGTGTGCATAATGGATTGGTGACCTATCCTATATGTTGGATGAAGAAAATAATTGTCCAAAGTTATGAATGGGTGACATGGCGTTGAAAACTACAAGAATCCATGGATAAAACCACCAAAACCAACTCCATCCACTGTCATATTAGTCCATTAGGCAAAAATATTAGAAAAAACTATGTAAAGTGGGTACAAAATTTCTATAAATAGTCAAAAAACCAATTTTACTATACCATTTGTATTTTTTACCCAAATAGTTCATTTTGGACCAAATTGCCCCCAAATTTCAACTGCTGATTGTGGGAGCCACGAGCGACGGAATAAAAAACCGTCTAAACCAGGTAATTCATCTTTCTCCTCTCTTTATTTCTAGTGGATTTTCAATTAGGTCTCATTTTTTGAGTATTTTAGGGCACAATTTAGAAACTAAGGTATATGCAGGCTATAGATCATTGGGTCGCGTATACGCATACCTATACGTGATTGTTTGCAAAAAAAAAATATATATAAGAAGCCCTATATGCGACTATGTAAAATGTAGCTCACGTACATGTCTGTAGATAAGGTTTTTAAAATGTTGCTAACTCAAAAAATGGTTTGAATCTTGCAGGATGGTGCTAGAGTGGAGAGAAAGAGAGCATGAAGAGGTGGATGTTGTAGTGGAGAGAGATCTAGGGGCCCAGATGGACTTAAAAAGATGTGGGCTATACAAGTTTTGGGCTCTCAAAGGTATGAGGGATCAAGTGAGACTGCTTCAGCTGCTCATGAACAAATGGGATCCAGATACTGAGATATTCAACCTTGATGGACAACCATTAAGGATTGAAGTTGAGGACATATACTTCTTGAAAGGATTATCGCATTGGGGTGAGGTGGTAAAAATCAAAGCCTAGGGAGATGGGAGCTAGGAACCAATTCTCGATCAAAGAGATCAACAATATGAGTCTCAAGAGTGTTGTCCTAGTGTCGACCCAGATCACAATGTCGACCTCTTTGCACCAAGCATCGATACCACTTATGTTCTATTCAGTGGAGTTCTTGCAACACACTGTTTACGACTGGTGCACTTGACTACTGACCAACATGAAGAGCCAATAGATAGAATGCAAACTAGGTAGAAAGAGGAACTTCGGGTTCACATCTATCCTATGTAGTTTTTTCTTCAAGCAAGTTCTAGGCTTGGGCCTTAGAGTTGATATTTTTCCGCATGGACCTCGTGATCCAACCATGGCATTGTGGACCGAGGTGATGAGGCAACAGGGGTGTGGTAGGGTGCAAACACCCTACAATGATGAGTTTTTCTTCAGGTGGAGTCGACAGATGATGGCTATGGAGGACTACCCTTACATAAGGATTGACTTCAAAGGAGATTTAGACATGCCATTACCACCAGGTTCTGCCTACGGAGGCATAGGTATGCCAAAGTTTTGGAATATATCATTTTTGTATTTTTGTATAAGAAAAAAAAAAAATTTGGATGATGTCAGGTACTAAATAAACATGTATGTGACATAGATGTGGGTCCACAATGGTTGGATGAACTTCCACAACACCAGAAGAGGAACCAGAGGGATGAGCCAGTGGGAGGGGATGTTGATAGAGTGAGTCAAAACATACAAGGCAACTTATCTCGTTTGAAACAGAGGATTCTCATGGTTTAGGTAGAGGATCTGCCAGAGGCGATGCAGAGACAGGTGGTAGGTGTGCCCCATGCTTGGGTATGACTCTTTCAATGTCTCACAAATGTCATAGTATGTTATCATGACACACATCCAATTCCACGGGTGTATATGTCGTGACTATTGTATGATCGACCGTATATGTATTTTGAAGGTGTCAGCCCCAATTTTGTACTATAACATCATATTTTTTTGGAGAGATGAAATATATAAAAACATTGACCTTCATCTTTACTTATGTTACAATGTGTACATTGATGGAAGTGTTTTCTTTGCTTTAGTTATGTGACAAATTCCAATATAAAACAAAATTAGCATATGCATCAGATACATAATTAGAACTTCTATGTATGTGATGATAAGCAATAAAATCAAATGTCATTCCAAAATTCGTACCCATAAGAATCATCGGAGTAGAGTAGGGTCTCGCACATGGTAACTGTCGTTCAGCTTCCATACTACTAACTATGAGTCCAAACAAACTTCTAGAGAGTGAATACCATGTGAAATGGAATCATGTAAAAGTTATATAACAACTCTATACTCAACCACATTATTTGTGGATGGCCCTAGGCAAATGCTACCTGAAGATACCAGTAGAACCCCGGGTGAGTAAAAAAACCAAGTGGCGGAAGCCAAGTTCATGTATGACGAATGGCCCTGTATATGAATCCTAAGTAGACTGAAGACTCCATTCACATCTGCCAACCAAGGGAAAACTTGATAAGAAAGCTAAATATGAAAAAGAGGGAAAATATATATACACTAAAATACATTAGTATACAAAGAGTTATGCCCAACTTGAAGCTCAAGCATAATATCTTTTCAAATAGAGCCCATTCCTGGGATCCACCAGCATGTTCCCTTCATAATATTCTAATTCATAGTATCCTTTTTCTATGACATGTCACACGATATAGGGACCATGCCACATGGGTTTGAACTTGCCTTCCCCTAGTGGTTCTTTGTCTTGGTTGTGTAGAAGGACCAAGTCACCCTCAACGTACTGTAGAGGACAAACAACCTTATCATATTGGACCTTGACACACCTTTTATTCTCTTTGATATCTATGGAGGCGTCTCGACACTGCTCATCTAGACTCTCTAGGTGTACGAGGAGTTGTTCGAGATCGAAAGTGTCAAGTAGGAGTGAAACTTCCAACCTAAGAGAATGGATTTCACATTCAATAGGTAGGATTGAATCCACACTGTGTACTAATTGGAAAGGAGAAAAACCGATGGAAGTCTTAACCAAAGTTTGGTATGCCCAAAGTGATGGGTAAATCATGATATGCCAGTCATATTTTCTCTGGCTAACAGTTCTCTACAAAATGGTCTTGAAAGACTTGTTTGTGACCTCTACTTGTCCATTTTCCTCGGGTTAGTAAGGGGAAGGATGACCATGTCTAAACCCCAGTTTTGATGCTAATTCTTTCATCATTTCATTCTGAAAGTGAATACCATGATCAATGACAATCTCACTTGAGATTCTAAACCTAGCTATAATTTGATTCAACATGAAGAAAGAAACATTATTACCATCGGGTTTAACTATAGGCATGGCCTCAACCCACTTAGTAAAATAATCTATGACCACGATAATGTGCTAATTCCCCCCAACCGAAGTTGGATTGCAATCCACAAAATCCACCCCCCACTTGGTGAAGGGACCGAAGGTAACGACTGGATGGAGAGGGGATGGATGCGAGTGAATTTTTTGAGTGAACACTTGGTAGGGGTGACACTTATTAGCCACTTCAATGCAATATTTAAAAATATATGGCCAAAAATAACTATCTCGCAAAATTTTCTGGGTTGTTGCAAGCCCAGATAGATGACCAACACAAGCCCCACTATGGCAGTCATTTAGAACAAACTCATCTTCTTCATGAGTCAAACAACAACGCAGGATATTGTCTACTCCTCAGAAATACATAGTGTCACCGATGATAAGGTAGTTCTTATCTTGGTATCGTATATGTCATTGGTCATCTTGCGAGAGATGCTGAGGGAACTTCAAAGTTTGACGATAGACAACAATATATCCATACCAGGGGTCTGATGACAAGACAAGTAAAATTTGTTCATCCGCAAATGAATCAACATGAATAACATCCTCATCTAACCAAGGGAAGTAAAATATTAAATATGCAAAAACTAGTGACTTTTTGGACTTCGCAGAAGCAAAATAGAGATCAAATTCTTGTAGAATGACAATCCATTTATTGTACTTTCCCACTATAACACACCTATTAAGGACGTATTGAAATGGATTGACATTGAAAACCATAGTAGTTTTTCAAAGAAATATACAGATATCTTTTCAACATGAGAATACTTGAGTTCAGGGTCCACTAAGTTTCGATTAAGATAGTAAATGACGAGCTCACGGAGATTGTCATCCTCCTGAACCAACACCATACCAATCATCTCTTTGGATACGACAATATAAAGAAAGTAATCTCTATCGTAGTCTGGAGACTTTAGCAGAGGCGTCGATACCAAGGATTTCTTCAAAGCATCGAAGGATTCCTGGGCTCACTCATCCCAGATAAAAGGAGTTTCCTTCTTTAAGAGACACATGAAACCCTTAGCAATATTGGCATAGTTCATTATAAACCATTGTAAAAACTTAGCTTTCCCCTGTAAAACTTGAAGTTGATGAATAGTGTGCAGGGGAGGCAATCAGGGATGATTTTAAGGATGGAAGTTTATTTAAAATGTAGAAACCTTGGCAAATCTTACTAATCCTTCATATTCCAACTATAAATTTTCGGCGATTTTTTTGTAAAAATATTCAAATTTCTAAGGATTTTATATAGTTTATATAAAATTTTGGTGATTTTTAAGGTAAAATAATTTTGTCCTTTAGAATTTGGGCGAATCATTTTTATAATAGCTAATCTTTTTTTTGGAAAAACCATGGAAAATTAGCCCATGAGCGAAATTTAGCCCCTAAAATCATCCCTGGAGGCAATCGAAGTATTTCCTTAACCTTTAATGGATCTACCATGATCACAGTCTCAGAGACTAAAAATCCTAGAAGTCGACCTGACCTAAAGCAAAAGATGCATTTATGAGGGTTCAAATGGATGCGATAATGGTGACATATTTCAAAAATTAGCTGAAGGTGTTTAGGGTGATCCACTCTCTTACAGGAGTGAGCAACGAGATCCTCAAGATAGGCTTTGACTATATGGTTGAGATCGTGAAATGCAAAGGTTATAGCTCATTGGAAGGTTGCTCCAGCATTCTTAAGGCCAAAAGACATCTTCCGGTATGTGAATGTACCCCAAGGGAAAATAAATGCCTTCTTATGTTGGTCTTCAAGCTTAATCTGAATTTTGTTATACTCTAAAAATCCATCCATAAAAGAAAAAACTTTGCTTCCCGCACATTCATCGAGAATATGATCAATGAAGGGTGTCAGGAAGTTTTCTTTGGAACAAGACTTATTCAGGTCACGAAAATCCATGCATACACAGATGGTTCCTTGCTTTTTATTCACAGGAATGGGATTGGATACCCATTCAGTCATGGGAACTGGGTAGATAAATCCAGTGTCAAGTATTTTTTCTACCTCTGTCTTAACAGCAGGGGCCTTCCTAAGATTGATAGCTCTAAGTCATTGTTGAACAAGCTTAGCATCCAGGTAGGTTTCAATATCATGTTAAAAAATTTAAGGGTCGATTCCCAACATCTCTTCATATGACCAAACGAATACATAAAAAAATTCTTTGAATAGCTCGGTGTAGATCATAATTTCTTTCGGCGAACAATCCACACCGATGTATACATTTTCAACCATGCCAGAAATATGAGAGATATCGATCATGATGGTGGGAGAGATACTCGCCATGTTTTTCCTTGGAATAAATGTTCTGTGTATCAAGTGGAACTATGACGTGACCGACTATCTCACTCAAGGTAGATCTAAAATCATCTTATTCAATTCTAGAAAGCTCTAGGAGAAAATAAGAGTGATGATGCATATCATATCATGGACTGTCAGAACCATTCATGGACTCTATGATAGCTTCATCCCAAGGTAAAGTCTCATCAATGAATTCATGTGAACAAGACGATGAAGTGGCCCACATGGGCTTTAGAACATGATCCTCTTCGTTCATCTATGAGGTAACATGATTTGGATCGACAAAAGAGTCAAGAACAACCTGATACGCTATCTCTGCTACCGATAGTGGCATGGCCATTCCAGTATGTGGCTGACCTTCACAAGATGAAGACAAGGAAGGTAGGGTCCAAGGATCTTTAAAATACAAAGTGCAGAAAGGAACGAACCTCTTTGATGAAGCATACCTACTGGACATGGTGTATACATGATGAACCAATTCCATGAAGTCGAAGGTACCCATAAAGGATGAATACATTCCGACACTGATATTCTTAGTTGTTGGCTTAGAATTTTCGATCATGGAGATCAATGGTCCAACAAATGCATTGGGGCTATCATACACAAAGGAAAACTGGTCGATTTTCATGATATTCTCATCGTGAGGAAATAAACGAGTGTGAAATATGGACGATACAATTGCAGTGATAGCATAAGTCCAATTGCATCCTAGTAATAAGTTATAGTCGAGGGGCACATCAACCACCTCGACATCCACCTCTACCATCTTCCCACCTAACTATACTAGGAATGTAGGAAGAATATTGTGAGGGCAAAAGGAATGACCATCAAAATTGTTCAACATGGTCGAAGATTGAGAAAGGCTCGGAGAGCCAAGGGCTTTCCAACAAACCAGGGACATCACACATGTTGTAGCGCCTTCATCAACAATAGTATGTTTGATGGTATACTTTGAGTAACCAACATGGATTTAGTATTCCACATGGTAAGGCAAGAGAGGCTTCACATCTGTGATGTCAAACTTGATAAATTTAGAGCCACAAGGATCTAGAGCTCCTAACGCAGATAGAAAGGAATTCCTTTGTGAAGGAAACATCTGGAGTACCTCTAAAGTCGACATCACACAAGGGGTTTGACCTAGGTCCTCAACAATAGAGTAATTTTGGGTGGTTCTAGCATCAGGATTGTGGCTAGAGCACTTGAGTACTCCTTTCAAAATATGAGGAGAGGGCTATGGTTTTTCGATCTGTAAAGGTGTCTTTGGAGGAGGGGGAGACTCTAGACCAGGTAAAGTCTATGAAGAACTATAATAGCGAGGTAGAGTGGCTACATTAACCTTAGAATTAACCATATTGATGCATAGAATATCATTGTCTTACATCAGTGGGTTTTGACTCCCACTCACCACATTTCTGGCATTCGAGGAGATTGAGGCCATGTGTTGATTATGTGGAAAAGTATTAGTCAGTACATCAGGCGGTAGAGACAAAATCCTTGCAACTTACACAAGTTTGGGGCATAAGTGGGTAAGGTGATCATCTGTACAAAGATTCTAGGGAGACTTCACCTTCTGTCTTTCTTTCTTTCCCTCACCAACATTATTATTTGACTTCTCATTATTACTGTTGTCCTTAGGTTTATTACTATTCTTCCCACCCTTATGATTGTTATCGCATCCTTTCTTTTTATTCCCTTCTGGTTGTTGGTTACCATTCGGGTTGGTCGACGACTGCACAGAATGTACATCCACTGACTGAGTGGGAGCGGAGGACACAAATAAAGTTGGCCCTCTTAAAGACTGGTTTAGAGATAATTCTTTCAACTAGCTTGTTACCAAGCCTGCATATTTCACATTGGCAGAGCCTACAATGCCATGAGCATGAGGCCCAAGATTTTTTCTAGGGTCATAGTTTGACCTCGGTGTGTCTGGAAGAATCTCGTATAACATCCCATATTGAGCATATATATGATCTAAATACTTGGATTTAAAAATCACTTCTTCCTCAGATGTAACCCCTGATGTAGAAACATCCTTTGAAATATAAGGCTGTACAGACTTAAGGAACCAATCTAGTAGGAATTATGGGGGTATGTAGGCCTTGATCAAACTCTTCCATCTATGCCACTCCTAGATGTGATCTGAGATATAGGTGGATTTGTCCTGATGGAAGGTCGAAAAAAGTTCTATGCCCACATCGTAATGAACTGACAATTGAAAGTGGTTGAGGAAGACTAAAACCATCTTATTAAAAGTTTCGTACATCCCCCTATAGTAGCTCTATATAAAATTTTGAGGTGAACCCTGTGAGGGTGCGTTGAAACAATATTAAATGAATAGAATCGTTGTTAATGGAGTTTGAAGAGCACCAAAGGTGAAAATTAGTGATGTGATCAGCAAGATATTCACCAGCCTTGCCTATGAATTTTGGAATATCCGAAGGAAGCTTGGTGGGGACGGAGGGCCATGTCAGATCATGACGCACATGGTCATTCATTAATCTAGACAAGTCTAGCAGATTGAGTGTGGATAGAAAAGGGAGACAGAGTTGCGACATCTGGCCCCAAGCTGTAAATTATAACCTTGTACAATATCTACTGCAAACTAATATTCAGAAAAGAATAGAAAAGATACAATGGAAAATACAAAAATTACACAGAGATTTTTCACCTGGAAACCCAAACAGGGAAAACCAGCATATATTATATTCATACATTTTGTTACATTGTTTACAATACAATATACATATAGGAGCCAGCGGAATCCAAAACCCTAACCCAATGACCTGGATTAGTCCAAAACCCTAATTCCTTAACTGGAAATATAAAACCATCAGCAAAAAACCATGTGTCGAAAAACCACCTAATATCATGTGGTCCCGGAAATATGTCGTCCCAGAAATATGTCGTCCCGGAAATATGTCGACCCGAAAAAAAAAATTCGGGGGTGCTGCCCCTGAACACCTGTGCGGGGGGCTCCGCCCCCCCTCTAATCCCCCTGCGTGCCTGGTGAAAATGCTCAGACACTACTACTCATGAAAATAATATAAAACATACCCAACATTCTCCCACTTGTTGTTTTCTTTGCACACAGGGGGTTACAGGGTTACATAGTCAACAATCCAGGGCAACAATGCCCATGGATCCTCTACACCAAGAGAAATTCTCAGTGCTCATAGATTTTGTTAATGAATCAACAACATTATTCAAAGTGTCCACCTTCAT
>JASDQU010223629.1:0-10303 GCA_032191745.1 Picea mariana | reverse complement strand
TATTTTTTACTTTATTTAACCATTCACCAATCATTCATTAGCTAAGAAACAATAATCACATATAAACACAAATCACAATGCACATATTTTAACATGGAAACCCAATCAGGAGAAAACCATAAAACTTATCTTTATAAATGTCTATAGGCACCAACTTACTGGAGACATGAATCTCCTTAAATGAGCACCAATTCAACAAGATGTAGGCACCAACCTACTGGAGACACCAATCTCCTCAACTAAGCACCAACTCAACAAGATGTAGGCACCAACCTACTGGAGACACCAATATACTCAGCTAAGCACCAACTCAATAAGATATGTGTAGACACCAATCCGAGATATTCATACACAGAGTGCTTATGACTTCACCTACATGCTTCATTCCACAAACAATCCTTCAAACCCTAGCAAGCCTCATAATATCATTCCCAAAATGTAATCATTGATGGAAACATCCAATGACAACAACATCCATCGACGAAAACATCCACTAACGGAAACATCCACTGATGACAAAATCACAACCTCAAAACAATGCACATGGCATCATCACATACCTTCAGTCCTTCATAGTGCACCTTGAGAACAAGAAATATGTCAAGAAAATCCCTTAGACTTCTCTTGCACACCTTTAGATCCTAGAAAGACACCCCAACACCTTTAGAGCACCTTAGACTTGATTAATTGCTTGGTTTCACTACAAATGTGAAAATATATACTATATTTATAGTAATTTTTTCCCCACTTTCAGGGCCGACCTATAAAGGTTGGCTAAGCTGACCTCAATTTTCTGTTTAGGTTGTCAGACGAAAAAATTCATATCTCCTCATTCCTAGGGAGTTAGAGGGAATTCCATATACTGTTGGAAAGGTATCAGAATAAGCTTTCCAACCATAAAAATTGTGCTCCCATTTGATCTAGGTATGTAGGGTAAAAAATCCTTCAAATATAGGGTATCCAAATTGATCATTAAAAATCCAATAGTAATACTTTCAATAATCTCCATCTTCCAATCTTTATCTTGGACATATGTATTCTTGTAATATTTATCTTGGACATATGTAGGCTCCCCTTGTCTTTGACGTCAATGACAATAATATTTCCAACAAGTACCCCATAATTCCCCCCCATCTACACTACATTCCATCCCCCTTAGGAAAGTGTTTCCCTCAATGTTTGTTATGAAGAAGTACAACCATATATTAGGGTCCCATGGATAAGTGTGGATGTTGAAGTAAGTTGGAGAACTAAGGTCCCACATAGAAGTTCTATCCACCATGTTGAATTAGTCCAAATTCCATTGTAAACCTGGGTCCCATGTCCAAGTGCTCATGTGAAATCCATGGTGAAGATATCATAACTCAATAGCCAACTGAAAATAATGCTCCAAAGATCGACATTGGTCATGTCGACCAAATATGGAGAGACAAAAAAAAAATCATCCACTAGTACTGAAGAATAATAAAATTGAAGAAGAGTATGCATAGAAGGATCTTGTTTTCTTTCAAGGATGCGCTCTACATAAGGTGGAGTAGAGTCATCAAATAGAAGATGAAAGTGGTTGTCATCCAAGAAATGGACGACTATCCATATACCAATCATCACAAGCGGCCTCAAAATCATACCAAACATATTATTATTGATTATATTCTTCCTTGATGTCCTCCATAAGATATCTCTTATGTATTTTAGCTAAGGTCCCTTGAATATTTCAACAACTATCCTTCATGTCTTGCAGATCAACTCTTATGGTCATAATACCTCGGAGGATTGGAGAGAAAAAAATTTCAATGCACGACATATCCATCAGAAGCACCCTATATAATATACCAAAATAAATCCTTGAATATCCTCTATCTAATGGTATTGATCTAGCAAAAATATGAGCACCCTGTCAAAAGTTATGAGCTTTGCAGTCTCACAGTCGTCACGAAAAACCCTGAAAATTGATGATTTTGAATCAACGATATCTTCACTTTTGGAGCTCCGATTCAGATGATTTATTTATTTATTTTAAATTAGTTGATTTTGTGAGAGGAACTCAATTATACAATTTTTTTGGATGAATTCGACACAAATTACTATAGAAACTAGCGAAATCATCGATTCGTTTGTGGAAAATCCATGAATATATTTTAAAGTAGCGATATCTTAGCCTCCCGAACTTTGATTTAGATGATTTATTGTTTGAAATTGGTTGTTTTTCATAGAGGAACTCATATCTACAACTAGTTTCATCAAATTCTTCTGAGAAATCTATAAGAATTGACATCAGTGTTGTATCCCTCTTTTTCTTTGTCTTTTGGAACCCTAAATAAAAAAAAATTGCCCCTTTTTCATAGCTGATGAAACTGCTCTAATACCACTTGTTAAGTACCAAATATCTGAAAAATAAATTCACCACATAAGATATAGAGAATAATATAGAAATCCCAGTTCATTAATACGAAACCCTTCAGGTAGGGCAACACCATATGATCGATACTTTTAGGGAATGGATCCACTCCTAATCACTTGCCTCTTCGAGGGGGAAACCTCCAAATGATCTATGCTCCAAATACAGTACTCATTAACATGCTCATTGCATTGTTTGAACCCCTTTTTATAATAACTCAGTTTCATAGAAGGAACTCAGATCTACAACTAGTTTCATCAAATTCTTCTGAGAAAGCTATAGGAATTGACATCAGTGTTGTATCCCTCTTTTTCTTTGTCTTTTGAAACCCTAAAAAAAAAAAAATTGCCACTTTTTCATAGCTGATGAAGCTTCTCTAATACCACTTGTTAAGTACCAAATATTTGAAAAATAAATTCACCACATAAGATATAGAGAATAATATATAAATCCCACTTCATTAATATGAAACCCTTTAGGTAGGGCAACGCCATATGATTCATATTTTTAAGGAATGGATCCACTCCTAATCACTTGCCTCTTCGAGGGGGAAACCTCCTAATGATCTATGCTCCAAATACAATACTCATCAACATGTTCATTGCATTGTTTGAACCCCTTTTTATAATACCACCTACTGTTGGGCTCTAAATATGTCCTAAAAACAACCTTAGTTTAACATTAATTTATCAACCCAAGGATTCATATTTTATCTCAAGAACATCAGCAAAGTCTATGCAGATAGCTTATAGAGGCTAGAATCGCATAGCTAAAGCAAACTTGAGTTTATCCACAATCAAGTTCCTCAAATGTTCATTTAAAGATTCTAAGTCTAAGATCTTATTTAACAGAATTGAAATCTGATTACTATCATGCTGTGAATGAAAAGGAACTAGCTAATCTGTTGAATTCATTTAACTAAAAAGCAATGACTGAATCTAAGTAAAGGACTTGCATAATTAACTATTAACTATGAATATAATTGTTGGAAAGGAAATAGCAACTTAATCTAATGGAAAGAAACAACGATTGTAATCTAATCAAAAGGGACAACAACTATAATTGAACGGAAAGGAACAACAATTGTAACTTTAACTGAAAGGAACGGCAAATGTAATCCATTTGAAAGGAACAACAAGTGAGAATCTAAGTAAAAGGAACAATGCATGTGAAAACATGAGGAACTATCAAGCAACAAACTTTAGTAATGGAAATTGGAATCAACAATCATTAACACTCAAGAGAAATGTCTATCTTCTGTATGCAAAACAATATGAAATCATTAACACGCTTATGCATTTGTCTTAACTATTGTAAAAGAGAATTGAATCATAAAATAGAAATCAAACTGATACAATTACAGTTGAAACAATATCTCCTTTAGACTGGGCCCTTGGTCTTTAGAATCACTTCTACTAGAAACTCAGTATGTAGAAAAGGTGAAAATGATCAAAGCTTTTATTAACTTCATAGCTGGTACACCATTCACAAAAACGACTTGCGCAGAGTAACTCTAAGTCTGAATACTTGAACACAATTCTTATATTGTCTTTTAGGATCTATTACCCTCTATATATACAATAATTTGAGTAAATCAAGCCATCCCGAGGATCGGAAGATCCTCAGGATTGCTTTACTATTATAAATTTACAATATAGAAAATCAAATCATCTTTAAAACTGCTTTGTGCCAAAAGTTTTTAACCTCCAATAGCTCACACATCTTCAAGATTTCCTTTGCTATTTCGGTTTTGACAATATGTATCCAATCCTGTAACATAATCAAACAATTCCAATCGTATTTTAGAATCTATTCAACATAACTTCAATAATATCACTAGAAGACATATTAATCATTTTCTATCCTATTTATCCCTAATTAACAGAAAAGCCAATCAAGATTGTATCATGAACTGTGGGAATAAGGAGGATATTTGTACCTTTTTCATAACCCAACATACCCCCCGACTTACCTTCTTGCATGTCCTCATGCAAGCTGAGATCTTACATGTAAAGCAATGATGCTGTAAGGAGGGAAATTTGGTTCACCATGTCTTTCGAACCCATTACTTCTTTTGAGATCTTCAAAAGCATCATCCTCCCTTTTCTTGTTGATTTGATAATCCTTCTGGTAACTTTCTGGAAGAAACCAGAGGATTGGGGGATTATACCTGCACCAAATCCAAGCAAGTCCTTCCTCCAGGAGCAGTCTAGAATACCTTTCCACTCTGTAGGTAGCTGCAAAGAAATTCATGAACCTAAAGGGCTTCCTAATTTTGACTTCATTGGAGGATGCATCCCATCGCACCTTAGAAGTAGCAAGAGCTTCTTCTTTGAGTTCTCTAAAGTATATGATGCCTGAATGAATAACCTGTCGATGGATGGGGGCTAGAGAATCTATGACCCCCCCCTTTTCATAAAGGTTCTATGTCGCATAATGGCTGGAAAGGACTTTAGGGGCTCTCCTCTGATCCAAAGATCTAACCCCGTTGCCCTCTTTATAAAATTCTTGTGAGTCTTGACCCATATGAATTGGTTCTTAGTAAAGGACATGAATGCCTGGAACTGAATGTCTCCAATAAAGGGACGAGGGTTATTTTTCCTTTCATCTTCCAAAATGAAATTATGGAAATATAATTCACATAGAAAATATTGCACCTTCTCTTCCCGCTCTCTAAAACATGAAATGAACTCAGGTACAGTGGAAAATGTAATTGGCTTACCTTCTCTGATGGATTTAACCCTTAACAATAGGTAATGTTCCTAGAAGAATAGGGTATAATTGGTGGCAGGGGCTCTATAGTTGATTGCATCAGAGTAAACATCACAAATCTCCTTGATTTGCTCCAAAGATTTTTCAAATCGGCTTTTCATTTTCTTAATCTTTTCTTGGGCTTTGGTGATCTCAACATATGTTTCACTTTCTGTTGTTGACATATCCTTCAGTTGTTTAACAACCTTTTGATGTTCAACCCTAGTGATCATTTCTTCTCTGGATTGAGTCAATGCTTGTTGTGTACCAGCTCTACCTTTAGCCTACCAATAATAACATCCTGTTCCTGAGACTGAGCTGCTTGATATTCTTCTACAGTGCCCATCTCATCTCTGGATTGAGTTAATGATTTTTGGGCTTGTATAATCTCTGCTTCCATTCTATCAACAATAGCATTCTGTTCCTGAGATTGAAATTCTATATGTTCTACCATAGTCATCAATTCATTCCTACTTTGAATCAAGCTTTGTTGGGAGTGTATCAATTCTTCCTCCAATCTCCTAATGGTGGCATCTTGCTCGAGGGATTGAGCTATTTACTCTGAGATTAGGGTATCTTTTTGTACCTCAACATCAACAGTTTCTAAAGGAGTTACCTCCTCATTTTGAGCTACTGCATCCTCTACTGTTATCTCTTCAGGGTTTGTTTGTGTTCCCACAGAGTTTGAAGTGACTTCTCTTTTAGGAAGAGGGTTTCTTCCTTGCACTTTGGACCTTTTATTTTTCTTTCTTTGGTGGGCCTTATCTGTTTGTTCTAGCTGCTTCCTCAATTATTTAATAATTTCTTTGAGTTTGCCAACCTTCAGTTTTAATGCTTCAACTTTTTTAACCTTTCTCTTTAACAACTTGTTCTCCTTTTTCAGCTTTCTAATTCTCTTATGGCTTTTTCCTGCTTTCTGTTTGTGAGGATTCTCAAGGTCTTCTTCATTCTGATCAGCAGGTAGTTGTTCTTCTGTTCCTTCCAAGTGATCTATCTGTTCAAGAGGGCTTCTTGCCTCAGGATGAGGTTCTTCATGTGTTGTTTCCTCTAGGAATGACATTTCAATATCAGGGAAATTTTCAACAGGATTTGAAGAAGAGGCTCGTTCTTGGTATTCTTTTGATTTATCTTTGTCAATTGAGGCTCTTAAGCTCCCTAAAACCTGAGCTATTTCTACCTCATAGATTTTCAAAAATTGTTATGTCATATGTTCTAATGTTGGCTGGGTGTCTTCTTGACTGTTTCCCTATGAAGTTTGTTCTATATTCTCAATACCCTGGGCATTTTCCTGTAAGGGCTGCTCTGTTATGTTCTGAATTTTTTTAGGTTGTTTTTTTGTGTCCTGGATTTCTTTAGGGTTTCTTGTCCGTTTGCTTCTCCTCGTTCTCTCAATGGGGGCTTTAGGAGCAACCATTGCTCTTTTTCTCTTTCTGGTTAGTGGCCCTGCTTGTGAGGTCTGAGCCTTTGTCTGTGAGGTCTGAGGAGGTGGAAATTCTGTTTGGGTAGTGGCCTCCCCTTTCTGTATCTCTTCAATTTCATGTGATGGATTTTCATGGTATAATTCAAGTTGTTCCAGTTGCAGAGGTCTATTGGTCCCAGTAAGATCCCCCCATGTTAATTGTTTTTGACTTAGGGCCTTACTTACTATCAGTTTAACTAATCCATGGTGGTTGATAATAGTAATAGGATCCTTGGACTTCTGTGTTCTGATGACAACTTCATGTAACATGGCACTTAGAAAAAAAGGTAGATTGATTACTAACCTTTGTTTGAGTGCCGCTAGCAGTTTGAGGTGGCGTGGTTGGATTACATCATATCGCCCATCACATGTGATGTACCTTTGAATTAATCTTGCTAGTTCTTTCCATGGTTCACTGAGGGTGCTGGGGTTAAGCCCCTTTCCTTTTTTATCCAATTCCTCTCCAGGGTCTACGAAGGATTCTATATCTTCTTTGAGCACTGTATATCTTCATGTCCACTGAATGCCTGAGTTAGGGAGACTCATGACCTCTGCTACAATTTCTGGAGTAACTGGAATTTGTATATCTCAAACCATGGAGATTTCTCCTTGCAAATTCTAAAAGAATTCAAGCGTGATGTTCGTATCATAGCCTTGCAACCGGTTGAAATACTCCGTCCAGCCCAGGTGGTGCAAAATTTCTTTAGCCTGCTCTGTTACTTGTAATAATGTTGGTTCCCTGTGCACACTTTGGTCGCCCATCGTTCTGTAAGAAAATGAGAACGATTATCGTTCCTAGTTGCAGACTTGGTTAGACCAACTTTGAGGAAATATTACCAAAAATAGAAAATATCAGAGGATGGCAAGTGTATACAAATGTGGGTTTTCCATTTATTACAATCATTACAATCTTATCAGAAAACATGCCGAACGTCCACTCCCCTCATTATTGTAGAGGTCAACATCGACCGTCAGCGTAGGTGAAAGTAATGAGTATAGGTATTTCTGGTGAGAGGTAATAATTGCACTGTCGCCGCCGATGGGGACCAATCATGTACAATTTTCAAAAAACATATTAATGGTAATCATTAAACGATAGTTTGTTTCTCGTGGGAAATTCGAATTTGTTTATACCTATACTCAAAAATGTTTTTAATAAATAAACCGAATAAATTAAATCTGTTCATTTTTTAAAAATAGTCCACATATCATAATGTTGTTACTTTTCCCGATTTTATTGAATATAACTGAAATGATAGCCCTGTTTATTGAGTAAAGGAAATCTAGAGACACACATAAACTTGTTTTTTTTGAGGTAAACTTCCATACCACAGGCAGAGCCACTGCTGCCAGCAAGCGTCCATAGCCTCGACAGGGTTGCCTTTTAACCCATAGATGAGCATGTATCCTTAATAAATATTTAAATTGTCTTTTCCCGACAAGACCACTATCCTGGTTTGGTAGCTAGATGATGATAATGCCACTCACTAGATTGTAACTTAAGTGAACAAGCCAACTCGTGATGAGACCCCTTGTCCTTTGACAAACATAATGTCAAAGGCCATTGCCCTGGTGTGGTAGCCATAGTGGGAATGTCACTTACGTTATTATCCTATGATTGTGGTAGGTTGGCTCGTGATGAGACCCCCTATTCTTTGTGGGAGAAGTTTATTACTTATATGTGTGTGTGTGTGTGTGTGTGTGTGTGTGTGTTAGAAGGACTCTATTAAGGGAGGCTCATCTACTCCTTAAGAGTAAGGGATGGTGTAAAGAAGTGTAAGGATGCCAAGTAAAAGTACATTGAAGACTCCTTATTATAATATGAGGGCAAATTATCATTTAAGTATATTGTATGTATATAGGGAAAGGGAACGAATTATGGTGGTTAATGGTTATGAACAAGTTTTAAGATATTTCAAAGAAATTAATCCAAAAACAAATTGATAAGGTATGAGATATAGTCCACGAAATAATAACAAATCGTTATGATGCCAATTAGAAATAGTGCTAGTGAAAATTATTTAGTGAAAGTCGTACCCCAAAGGAATGGCTAGCATTTGAACAACAATGACAGAAAGGAACGACAATAAGGAAGAATGCAAAAGGAGCAATAGTTGTTCCTTTCAAAGGAACAACAAATTGTGCAAAGGGAACAACAGTTTTTCCTTTCAAATAAACAACAATGATACTCAAAGGAACAACAATCACGAGAAGGAACAATAGTCGCGAGAAGGAACAACAGTCGCGAGAAGGATCAATAGTCACGAGAAGGAACAATAGTTATTCCTTTCAAATGAACAACAATCGTGCGAAGGAACATCAGTTGTTCGTTTCAAATGAACAACAATCGCGTGAAGGAACAACAGCTGTTGCTTTCAAATGAACAACAATCACGCGAAGGAACAACAATTGTTCCTTTCAAATAAATGACATTTGTTAATTTTTAACCATCTCAATGGATAATTTTGGAAACTTCCCCATGGAAATATTTTTTCTTTTGTTGAATCTAAGGTTGATTAGTCATCAACTAAATCCATTCAATTATTATGGGTCAGTTTATTTTAGAATCGAGTATGGGATGGTTTGTTGATGTCATGAGTTCATTATGGTTGCCCGATTACTGCTACGGAGCATGACATATTCATTTTTCTGTGAAAGACTGGGTCTGCGTGATAAGATAAAGCAAGAGTGCGGAACAGAGAAGAGTGCTAATTGTGTTGATTATAGTTATCCTCCCTATTTATTAAAAAATGAAAAGAAAAAGAAAAACTAACACTTAATGAAATCTACAAAGACTATATACAGTATGTATAATGTCAATAAAAATTCATCATTTATGGAGTTGGGGTGGTTGGGTTACCTTCCCAGCCAGCCAAAATTTGAACGGTAGGATCCTTACTTACTTCCTGGTAGAAAGATTCTTTTGAAGGCATATGATGGTAAAGTCGTAGCCGGTGCCCATTAACCAGAAATGGAGATCCAGACCCATCGATAGTGCTTAAAGTGACCGTGCCATTATCATGGACTTCCTCAATTTCATATGGTCCCAGCCACCGTGTCTGTAATTTTCTCGAAAAATCATGAAATCTAGAGTCATAGAGAAGCGCCCAATCACCCTTCTTGAATGATTTCTTCTTGATATGCTTGTCATGCCAGGCCGCTCTCTGTTGCTGAATAACAGCTGTGCACTCCACAACAGATAGGCATGCTTCATCCAATTTGTTGAGTTGTTGAAGGCAGTTTTTATGTGCCTCTGTTAGAACCACTCCAATTTCCTGGGCCATCCTTAGGGTCTTAATCTCAAACTCGATTGGGAATATGGGTTCTTTGCCATAGAATAGGTGATAAGGAGAGTAGCCAATGGTGTTATGCCATGTTGTGCAATAATACCATAAGGCATTTGGGAGCTCAGTAGACCAATTCTATCGGTTTGTTGAGACAGTCTTTGTCAAGATTGCCTCCAGGACCTTATTTTTGCTTTCTACTTGCCCGTTTTCCTGTGGGTGGTATGGAGAAGTAATTTTGTGCTTAATATGATCATTTTCCAGGGTGGTGGTGATTTTATGGGCTGTAAATTGTGACCCCCCATCAGTGATTACTTCCTTGAGTAGTCCATAGCGTACAAATAATTTAAAAAGGAATTTGATGACTACCTCTTCTGTTGCATTTGGTGGGGCTTCTGCCTCTACCCATTT
>JASDQU010223625.1:0-13312 GCA_032191745.1 Picea mariana | reverse complement strand
TTACCGCCCTCATCTCCCAGTGATAGGTGTCCACCACTTTACCTCCCCCATTCCCCTGTAACATCTCCTGCTACCTTCCCTCCTTTCATAGCTGTGCACCTGTCACCTTCCGCCAGGTTTCCGCCCTTCATTCTCTCCATAGTTTCCATTTCCCCCATGTCATATCCTATCTTCTTCACCATCCTCTCACCTTCTTCCATGTGCCTCTCTATCCCAGTCACCTCCACCTATATGGTTTTCCCTACTTTTCCTTTGCCTTCCACACTTTCACTCCACCTTAGCACATTTTCTGCCATCCGCTATCCCCTGCCTTCGTATCATTTCCACATGAGCTCCCCCCCATCTCACTTTCACAGTGTTGACACAATCACCCCTTTGTCCCCGAGCTCCATGTCACTTCCACTTGTGTCATGTTCCCTCTCCCTATCGTTGAGTCAGCGTTTCTCCTCATGATTGCCTCCACCTATCACCTCCCGCCATCTGTCTCCCTTGTCACCTCCACCTAAATGGTTTTCCTCACTCCCCTGACTGCCATCACACCTTATTTCCTCACCATATCACCACCTCATCCTTCCACATGGCTGGCGAGCATATGTTGCTTACCGATGAGCTTGTATCGTCCACCTGCATATCTTCCCCACAAACATCCAACAAGGTGTAGATGACGAATGAGAATTCACCACATCCCCAAGCACAAATGTTGACTCTTCTCTCTCAGATCCCAATGCAATAGTTAATGTAATTGAGGAAGTAGGGTGAGACATCATCTCCTTCCTTAAATAGAAGGTCAGAAAGGGACAAACGTATAGGAAGACTGTCATTCCTTCCTGACAAAGATCGCATCCATTAGAAGACTGCATGGGTAGTCTGCCCAACATCTGCATGCACAGCCTGACAAAGAAGCTCATCTATGTAAGGCCTTAAATGCGTGACATGATTGTGTTTCAGGCAATCCAAGCTAGTTCCAAGTATATGTAGGCATTTTTTCCATTTTTGTGAGTATCATTGGTAGAGATAATCTCCCTGTTGTAAATCTTTGATGAAGTACTGGTTTTCCCTTGGTTATGTATATGTATGTGAACTTTCTCGTTTAATGACAATCAACTTATTATTCCATATGGTTTCCATATAATATTGAAAGATTTCATGATTGACTGAGTCACATGAAGCATTGTGACAGTGTTATATAAATGTTTTATGGTAACGTTGTTATGATTTATTTTTATGTTCTTGTGATTTGAATACAAGAAGTTCTTGTGTTTAAATTCTTCCTCTTCGGGTTGTTCGAAGCTTGATGCCTACAACAGACCTTTGCATTCTCTCTCACCAAATCTTCCTCCTACTCATTTTAAGCTCAACTTACTGACTAAAGTTAAATTAAGACCTCACCTATTCATGCATAGCCTAGTCCAGGATTCTGAGTTAAAATGATACTATCCTGAGTTTAATTCCAGTCGATCACCCTTTTATAAAAAAATCGTGACATAAACTGATGGGTATCAGGATTTCTCCTACTGCAATCCAGGAGTGAATTCTGATGCTAAAATTTCTGGCGTCATTGCCAAGGCTAAAGTTGAAAATTTTCCCTGGGATCGAATGACATTGAGCCTCTGATTCTGAAGGTGCATCAGACATCAGAGCCCTTGAAGATTGCTACAATGCACTTGGCGACTCCAATGTTTCCACTTCACTATTTCAGTTGCGACTACTTTTAGCAGACCTGAAAGCTGACCCAAAGGAGATTTCTCGAGAAGGTTTCAGCAGCTGATTTCGCATCCTGAGAAGTTTCCCGGGAGGACACAATGTTAAGAGATGGCCTTTGATGGTGAAAAAATACCAGTCACATTCGAAGCTACACATATATCACCGAGTGACTCCATGATACAAGGATCGATTGGCAACTCTGCTGGTTTGATATGGAGAAAACCCTGGCTCAGAGGTTTGCTCTTAATTTTTTTGTTGTTTCTGGTTATCCACATCCAGTGTCAGCTGTAATCGAATGGGATGATTGTCTTCCAAGATTCAGAGGAAGCAAGCATGACCATCCCGGTGAGAACTTATTAAAATTCCATGTATGCATGCTTAAGAATGGCCTCTCTCACGAGGATGTTTGGATCAAGATGTTCAAATTTTCTTTAGAGAAAGATGCTCGTGAATGGTGTCAATCTCTCCCCGCTGCTAGTATCCATTCTTTAAAGGATTTTCACGATGCTTTCAATTCTTATTATGGGAAGATTTACCCATCTCATCTCATTTTTGATGGATGTTGTAAGAGGTTTGCACTCCAAATTCTGCATATGATGGAGTGTTCCTTGTGTGATGAGTCCGGTAAATATCTTATTGAGAGAGAAAGTGCAAAGGATTCTCTAGTCCTTGAGGCCGATGTTTTTGGCAGCTCTACTGAGGACGATAATGAAGATTTCATAGATGTAGAGGCCTTGCACTTTTCTTCTGATGTGCATGTTGTTTCAACCTTTGATGATCATTCTGGTAAAGATCATATTGCAGATCCTTTTCCTCTGTTCACAAATGAAGGACATTGTGAGGAAATCATCCTTCCTAAGCAACATGATGAGGAGCAGAGCTTTCTCATGGGCCCTGTTTATGTCCATTATGAATCTGACCCTTCGGAGAGCCAAGAAGAAGAACCAGAAGGGCCAAAGGAGCAGTAGGAGAAGCAATTTACCTCCTATTTAGATCATGTTAGAGAGAAACCACCACCTGAGATCATTCAACCTACACCAATATCTCACCCACCTAAGCTTACCAGAGAGATTCATCTGTGTGTGAGCAACTACGTAGAAAAGGAGGCTGCCCATAACCCATTTTCTGGAGTTTTCCACTGGTCTTATGAGCCTGTGAAGGAATACATGGAATTGTATTTCCTTCATGTTTTGAAGCTGCCCAACGTTCTCCTAACCTCAACATTAGGAGGATAGTTGAAGGATGTAACTGTTCTACTGTCACAATTACATCATATTCTAGCGAGCATCGACAGAGTGAAGGAGCTTCCATTTAGGAAGTTACTTGATTGGCTATGGTGGAAATCTACTTTCACCTAGCCCCATGTAAAGGATTTTGTTAGTTTAGGACTGTACATAAATAAGCTCCTTTGAGAATGTATGTTTATTTTGTTTTACCTTATCGACATGTATTGTTTTAGCAGGGTGTCTTGTGCTTGACTCCATAGCCCAACAAAAGGCAACTAGAACTGCAGAAGGATTTCTTAGAGCATCATAGGGATGACTCTATCCCCCATGGAGCCTAATGTTATCACTAATTCTTGTAAGGGGGGTGGTTCTCTCCAGTTTTGGGCCCTTGGTGTAAAATGAATGAAATGAGGCTTAAAAACCAATCAAATGAAGTTATCCAAGTCCGTAGTCATGAGCGTGAAAGAACATACTCCAAAAGGTCCATTTCAAGCTTAAAACCAAGCGAGTGGGCAAAGATCGCCTTTCAACGGTGAGGATCCATTGACATGGCAGATCAATGATCATCGGGAAATTGTGATCAAAGGAGTTGCGCACAATTTAGCGCAAGAAATAAAGCCCATATTGCCAAAACAATCGGAACCGTTGATCAAGGGAGGATCTCAGCCGTCCAACCTCAGGGCTATGTGGTGTGTGATTTATCCGTTTCAACATTTCATCTATCGAGACTTCAAAAGACAAGGGGTCTCCCATCCATTGCATTAGGAAACCCTGAAATGAGAAATGTTAAGCCTTGAGGGGTTGGGCCCACGGTTATATCACCCAGTCACATCAAGTGGGGCTAAAAAGTGGGGGGCCAATTGAGTTTAAGTGCTCATTAAGAGATGAGTGATCGTGGTCGTCCAATGAAAGAATATTTGGGCCGTCGATCCCTAGGGATAGGTGGAGACTAGTCGACATTTTGGGAGTTTGGTGTTGGTGATTTTGAAAGCAGAGGAATGAGAACTCCCGGTTGGAGAATCCCCGAAATAATCATGACCATCGATCAAGGATCAATCTGAGTCATCCATGCAGAGACGCACGGTCACAGCCCAGGGTCTTATGGAATGGGGCCAAATAAAATGAGGGGCATGGGGCCAAGGTTGTTAAATGGAAAATAGATCATGGCCGTCGATTTTGAAGCCAGATCCAACTACCGATTTGGAGGGCCATTTTGCAACTTTGAGCACTGGGTAATTTTATCACAAAATCATTTATGGGGTGTTTTCATCATTGGTTTAGGCCTTGGGATGGAAAAATGAAAAAGAATGGGCGAAAAACCCACTTATCCAAAGTGTTATGATCATGCGCCTTATTTTTTAAAGAACACATAGATCTAGGGGATCGAGATTCACACGCCTAGATCTGTGGCCGAGGTCTAATTCCCGACCACCCCCACTCTTCTGCCTTTAACGCGGGAGGGGGGGGTCCGAAATTGGCACTAAGGAGTGCATTGATTTGGAGAGCTGGGATTAGAGCACCCAGATCTATGGCTGAGGTCTCATTCCAGACTCCCCTTGCCATTTTTCCTTTAATGAGGGGGGGGGTCCAGAATGAGGTGGTTTTTGAATGGCCCCCCTTAAAAACTCTTACCACTTTCTCCTCCCCTTACCACCCTCATCTACCGGTGACAGGTGTCCACCACTTTACCTCCCCCATTCCCCTGTCACATCACCCTCTACCTTCCCTCCTTTTGTAGTCGCGCATCTATCACCTTCTACCAGGTTTCCCCCTTTCATTCTCTCCTCATTTTCCATTTCCCCCATCTCATATCCTCTCCTCTTCACCGTCCTCTCATCTTATACCATGTGTCTCTCTCTCCCAGTCACCTCCACTTATATGGTTGTCCCTACTTTTCCTTCACCTTCCACGTTTTCACTCCACCTCAACACACCTTCCACCATTCGATGTCCCCTGCCTTCGTACAATTTCCACATGAGCGCTCCCCAGTCTCACCTTCATAGTGTTGATGCAATCACCCCTATGTCCCCAAGCTCTACATCACTTCCACTTGTGTCGTGTTCCCTCTCCCTACCATTGATTCAATGCTGCTCCTCATGATTGCCTCCACCTTTCACCTCCCACCATCTGTCTCCCTTGTCACCTCCACCTAAACAATTGTCCTCACTCTCCTACCTACCATCACACCCTCTTTACTCGCCATATCACCACCTCATCCTTTCACCTGGCCGACGAGCATATGTTGCATCCCGATGAGCCTGTATCATCCACTTGCGTATCTTACCTGCAAACATCCAGCAAGGTGCAGACGATAAATGAGAAGTCGCCACGCTGTCAAGCAGAGATATTGAATCCGCTCTCTCATATCCCGATGCAGAAGTTAATGTAATTGAGGAAGGTGGGTGAGACATCATCTCCTTCCTTAAGTAGAAGGTCAGAAAGGGACAAACACAGAGGAAGACTATCAATCCTTCCTGACAAAGATCATGTCCATCAGAAGACTACATGGGAAATCTACCCAACGTCTACATGCATGGCTTGACAGAGAAGCTCATCTGCATAAGGCCTTGAATGCGTGATATGATCGTGTTTCAAGAAATCCGAGCTAGTTCCAAGTATATGTAGGATTTTTTTCCATTTTTGTGAGTATCATTGGTAGAGCTAAGCTCCCTGTTGTAAAGATTTGATGAATCACTGGTTTTCCCCTGGTTATTTAATTGTATGTGAAATTTCTTGTTTAATGATAGTTAACTTTTTATTCCATCTGGTTTCCATGTAATATTGAAAGAGTTCATGATTGACTGAGTCACATGAAGCATTGTGACAATGTTATATAAATGTTTTATGGTAACGATGTTATGATTTCTTTTTATGTTCTTATGATTTGAATACAAGAAGTTCTTGTGTTTAAATTCTTCCTCTTCGGGTTGTTGGAAGCTTGATGCCTACAATAGACCTTTTCATTCTCTCTCACCAAGTCTTCCTCCTTCTCATTTTAAGCTCAACTTACTGACTGAAGTTAAATTAAGACCTCACCTATTCATGCATAGCCTAGTCTAGGATTCTGAGTTAAAATGATACTGTCCTGAGTTAACTTCCAGTCAATCACCCTTTTATAAAAAAATCATGACATAAACTAATGGGTATCAGGTTTACTCCTGCTGCAATCCAGTAGTGACTTCTGATGCTAACAGAACCCATAAACCCATGTGAGACTAATACACCAAAGAGAAAACCACCGTTTAGACAACCGAAGCTCGGAAGCAGAAAGGCAATAGGAAGTACATCCAGGCAAGTAAGAACAACTAGAGGAGCCAATTTAGGTAGCAAATGTTAGGTATCTACATTACATGGAGGAGGAGGTAGTAGTTCAACATTCAGAATGGCAGTACATGATCCCACCATCAGGTTACCAGAATTCTGAGGAGAAGCAACATAATTTCTTGAGAAACATTTGTTTATTTGTGCAAAGATCTAGGAAGCCAAACAAATCACTGATGAAGAACTAAAGTTACGTAGTTAGCGATTATGATAAGAGACCATGCACTAGAATGGCATATGAGTTTAGACACAAACAATGCCCCTAGGATGACAAGGACACTGATAAGCATTAAGAAGTTATTGATTAATGAATTCTAGAAGCTGAGTTCAGAGGATCAGCATATGAATGAGATGATCGAAATAAGATAGAAACCAGGAGAATTCGTATGGGATATTGACTAGAGATTCAAATGACTGAAAGGGAAGTTGAAGTATCTCATGACTGATATGAAACATTGACACCTATTTGTCAATTCACTATTACCACAGTTAAAATACCCATTACAACAAAATAAGTTTCAGACATAGGTAGAGGCTCCGTAGGAAAACCTACAATTGGAAGAAAACTAGTATCAATAGACAGATCCAACCATTGAAGAACTAAAGGAAGATTTGAAGAACTTAACGTTTCATCTGAACTAGAATAAGAGTAAGGATAAACGAGAAGCCGTTTGGTGTACTACATGCAGGACAGAAGGACACCACAAGAATTAATGTCCGACATTCATGCAGTATATGGCAGCAAGGATGAAAAATCCATTACCAACAGGAGGATTATGGTGCGAAGTATGGAATAAACCAGGTCACGATCCTTATCACTTCACGATGATAAAAAAATACCAGACAGTCCCGAAGAGTTCATATTGTACCTTTTGTAATTCAATAGGCCGTGATGACAAAGATTGCAGAACTATGGAGTTGATGAGAGAAAGGACATCAGATGCATATAGAGTGCAGGTAGAAATGATGACAGGGAAAGCCACACCATAGTTCAATCAGGTTCCAACTCCATACAACACTGTGCAACAACAATCTAATAATGCACAAAAACCATATAACAACATGCCACCGCAATATAATGCAACACAACCTCGGTATAATACCGTGCAGTATAATTAGACACCTCAGTGTAATGTGCCAAGAGGAGATCGAGCAGGCTATAGAGGGGGAGGATGAGCCAGAGGAGGTTTTGACCGAGGTAGAGGACTAGTGCTATGTCACAATTGTCAACAGCCGGGACATTATGCAAGATAATGTCCACTACCACCAACGACTTGTATGTATTATCGCACATCGGATCATGACATAGAAGAATGTCCAACATTATTGGTCAATATATAGAAAAAAAGGAACCAAAACAATCAAAATTTTTAGTGGATTTCAGCCGAAGCAAGGGATGGTGGATAGAACATCAACAGAGTCACTTGTGGAGGAGAAAAAATAGGAAATGATGCAGCCCGACAAGAACCAGAACAAAATCAGTGGGTGAAGAATAACACCGAACCAAAGAAGTAGTTCAACGTGTAGAAGGAGAAGGAGATATTCAAACAAGTGAGACAAGAGTTTCAGAAGGAAGACCTGCCGTCGAATTCAACTGTGAAACGAAACAAAGAAGCAACAGAATACGAGATGCCACCATTGTTGGATCATACTAACAAAATATAGTCCATGGGACAAGTAAGTACAATCAAAGGATTTTTACAATCATGTCTAAAGGTATTAAATGATCCATCATATGCAAAATTATTTCAAAACCTACTAGAAAAATGTAGCACAGAGGTGGAAAGAAAAAATAGAACCAAAAATAGTCAATCACTTACATACAAGAAGAAGAACCAATAGGGATTTCAGACTAAATGCCAACATAGGAGATTTCAACATGGGTGACATCATACTGGGTTTGGGATCTGAAGTTAATGTATTACCAAAGAATACATGGCAATGCATGGGAGAGCCTACATTAGGATATTCACCTGTTTAATTGAAACTAGCAAACCAACAAAGAGTCCTACCAATCAATAGACTGAATGGAGTGACAGTAGATCTTGATGGAGTGCGCACTAAGGCAGATTTTGAAGTCATTGAAATAGTGGATGGTACAAAACCTTACCCACCATTGCTTGGTCTAGATTAGGTGTTCGAAAATCAGGCCATAATTAACTTGAAGACAAGGAAAATGACATTTGAGTCAGGAGAGTACATGGTCATCGCTCCATTAGACCCATAAGAGGGAGAGAGGTTTGTAGAACCTACTTTCCTAGATTTAGAGGAAATCGGCCAGTTATACAGAACAACTATGCGCGATGAAGATTAGATAAACCCAACTACAGATGGGGTACTCATTTGGTGAAACATTACTTCATGTGTAATAGATTCAGATACCGGGTTAGAAAATTGGCAACAGAGGCTACACGAAGTCTCCACGAGGAGATTTGCAAGAATACATCACATAGTAAGATGGGTAGGTATAGAAATAAGGGAACCACCTAGTTTCCATGGAATCAACGATTTGAAAACATTATTGTCGGAGTATGAAGAAGAATTTTTAGAGAATCAGAGACCGTTAGCACTTGATTTATCACTCAAGGCCACATCCACGAGATGGTGGGGCACGCAAAAAGAGACAATCATAGACTGGTACCAATGTAAATGGTTACTACGCATAAGATTCGATGCAGAACAAAAAAAAAATGACCAACGAAGGTATGATGGACAAGGAGCACCAATAGAACACTTGGAGAAGTGCATAATGCGGTGGAAGATGACACCTCTAGAGGAATGGCCTCATCATTTTATACACACTCTAGAAGGCATACCAACGAACTGGTATACAAACCAGGAATTGTGCAAAGGAACTGCAACCTGGATGACATTACAATAGAATTTTACAATCACTTTCTCATTCGAGCATGAGAACCCCAACATAGATGCAACACTAAAACAGATCAGAGGAGTGATATTCATCAAAGAACCAGAAGTTGAGTTCATAACAGAAGAACAACAACGGAATAAATAGACAGTCAAGTAACTGTTGTCATGTTACCATGTGCAAGAGGAAGCACCAGAGAAAGACAATCCATGCGATATTCATATTAAAGAAGAAGAAGGTGAAAGAGAGGTGGAGCAGCCACCCATATAATCAGAAGTTATTGCCATGCTGATTAGGGTAAATAAATTCAACATTCAGACAACAGAAAATCCAAAAATGGCTAGCATTGGAGATTACTGGGATGAGAAGATTGTATAAAGCATAACAGAGATGTTGTGCAAATACAATGACCTGTTTCCTACAAAATTCACAGAGATGAAGGGTATAGCCAAACATATAGGGGAAATGAAGATACCACTCAGACTTGACGCGAGATCGATCAGATAGTGACCATACAAATTGAATCCAATATATAAGCAGAAAGTCAAAGCTAAGATTGATAGAATGCTCGAATATGGAAGCAACGAACCAGTTGAAGAATCAAAATGGATAAGCTTGATGGTCGTTCAGGACAAGAAATAGGGAGGAATAAGGATATGCGTCGACTTGAAGAAATTGAATGAATCATTCCTACACGACCCGTTCCCTACACCGTTCATAGATGAAGTGTTAGAGAACGTAGGAGGACATGAAGCTTACTCATTCACTGATGGATTCTCAGGCTACCATCAGATTAAGATAGCACAGGAGGACCTCTACAAAACCACATTCATGACGGAATGGGGATATTACCAGTACATAGTCATGTCGTTTGGACTGAAGAATGCACCAACAATATTTTACAGAGTCATCATTGCTGCATTCAAATAATTCATCCATCAGTTCCTAGAGGTATACCTGGATGATTGGATAGTCTATAGTTTGTTGAAGGACCATGTAGAAGTCTTACACTTAATGTTAGAAATATGTAGACAGTGCTAAATATCACTAAACATAAAGAAATGCATATTCAGAACACCATTTGGGATACTATTGGGCCATATAGTATGCAAACAGGGTCTTTTAGTAGATCCTGCAAAGATTGCAGTGATTGTTAACTTGCCAGCACCGAATACAGTCTACTAGCTCAGAGAAACATTGGGACACACAGGATACTACAGAAAATTCATCAAAGAGTATGCGCAAATTACCGCACAGATGGAAAATTTGTTAATAAAGGACACAAAGTTTTAGTGGAATGACGAGTGTCAGCACGGTCTAGATACCTTGAAGGAAAATATGGTCAACACACTAATATTAGTATTTCCATACTGGGAGAAGACATTTCACGTGCACGTAGATGGGTCATATAAAACACTTGGAGCTATCTTGGTGCAACCAGGAGTGGGAGACTTGGATCAACCAATAGAATTCATGAGCAGAATGTTATCAGAATCAGAACAAAACTACAACACTACAGAGAGGGAAGACCTAGCCATGGTCTACTCCCTGCAGAAATTTAGACATTACTTACTGGGAAAACATTTCAATATGTTCACATATCACTCAGCCCTGAAATACCTAGTCAAAAAGCCAGTGTTGGGGGGGATAATCTTTCGATGGTTACTGCTATTTCAAGAATTTGAGTTTGAAGTAATAGTTAAGCCAGGAAAATTGAATGTAGGACCTGACCACCTATCAAGGGTCACAAATGGAGAAGAATTGATGAACCTAGAAAACAAATTTATGGATGTATAGTTATTCTCAGTCCATATCACTTATGAACATTTCACAGATATAATTCAGTACTTGAGCACAGGTACTGTGTTGCAAGAATACAACACCGCGTAGAAGAAAAACTTGGTAGTCCATGCAACAGACTATCAAATGATTACAGGACACTTATAAAAAATGGGTGCAGATAGCATATTGCGAAGATATGTGTTAGAACATGAAACACCACAAGTTTTAGTAGAATCCCGTGAGGGAATAGCAGGAGGGCACTATGTAGGCAAAGCTACCATGCAGAAGGTATTGCACGTAGGACTTTGGTGGCCAACGATTCACAGATACTCGAAGGAGTACTGTCAAAGATGTGATGTCTGTCAAAGGGTAGGAAAACCCAACAGAAGGGATGAGATTCCTTTATGACCACAAGTAACATTACATGCATTCAAAAAGTGGGAAATAGACTTTGTGGGACCAATCAACCCACCAGCAAAAAGAATAGGAGCTAGGTACATCATTACCGCGACGAAGTACCTACCAATATGGGTTGAAGTAACACCAGTGAAAGATTGTAGTATAGAAACAATAATGCACTTTTTATTTGAACAAGTGATCACTAGATTTGGTTTCCCAAGATTTTTGATGAGCGACGAAGGAACGCACTTCATAAAAAACAACATCAATGTGATGACTGAAGAATTTGAAGTCCATCACCAGAAGAGCACACCGTATCATCCACAGGAAAATGTGATCCGAATTTTATGAGCAGAGCAAAATGACTATAGATTATTAACATATGCTTAACACAAAATAATAGAGATACAGTAGAACTGGTTTTCTATTCAATAAGAAAATAAGCTGAAACTGTAAAATGCAGCGGAAACAAGCTTTCTGGGATGGTGGCGGCTTATCTTTGAGAAGAGATGTGATGACTGTGCTCATTCGCAAGAAGATGATTACAATTAGGCTCTGAAGGAATTTTTACAATAAACAGGAATGCCAAGAACCTTAGACATCCAAAAACCTAACCCTAGGAGATGAAGCGCCAAAAGTCATGTGGGCCCCGTTTGGGTAAGTTAGTACATTAACTTCCCGGGGTCGTAACTTTTTCATACGATCTATGTTTTAGGCGTATGATAACTTGTTGGAAAGGTATCATCAAGGAGATTAATTTTGGGGCCTCAATCATTCTATCAACTATCATTTGAGTTGGGACAAACCCAAAAAACCTTCATTTAGGCCCTCAAAATGGCCCCGTAAGTTAAAACTACTAAAAATAGTAAATTGCCAAAATTGCCAGAAAACTATTTTGAGCCAGTTGGAGAAGGCGGGTGGCCACTGATATCCACCTGGATAAATTCTCCCTCCTTAGGAAGAAATGGTATCCATTGCATTGAGTTCCCCCATTAGATGAGGAAATTTCTGCTGAATTTGGCCCCGGGTGATCCACTTGCCTTGGTGCAGAAGCTGCCCTGCTTTGATGACTCGATAAAGTTGGATCCTTTTCTATTGAGTTCCCTTGATCTGTTTGTCCACAATACAATCACTGGATTCTTTTTGTATGCATTCTAGGTTGATCTCTATTGGTGTCAACTGCTCTGCTACATCTGAGGTGTTCAATAATGGTGGGAAATAAGGCCGAAGGTGTTCCATGTTGAACATTGGGTGCAAGCCAAGGAAAGGAGGAATGTTGAGCTAAAAATCATTATCTCCCATGGCCTTGGTGATGGTGTATGGTCCATAATAGAGTGGGGTCATTTAAGGCATTCTTTCTGCAAGTGCAACCAAACTTTGTCACCCACCTGAAACTTATGTGGCACCTGATGTTGATCATGGTGTTGGTTGTGGAGCCTGATTATCTTCCTAATTTAGAGGTCTTTTACTTTCAGTTGTATTTATACCCCATGAAGTATTTACACCCCGGAAGTATGTACACTCTTCCACGCAGGGGAGTGCAGAGGGGGGGTACCCCCTCTGCGGGGTCCGGGGGGGCTATCCCCTCGGCTGGGGGGTCTGGGGGCAAGCGGGCCCCCAGCAGGGGTTCGGGGGCCAAGCCCCCGAAGCAAAAATTGCCTTGTAAAAGTATATTGTAATTTCATTGTAAATTTTGACCGTTCATTATGAGGTCGCAGATCTAACGATAGAGATTATGTTAGGGTTTTTTTCCCTAGAAGGCAACCCTCTTTTATGAGGGAAACGTATTGTGGCTATGTATGTTGGCGAGTATTGTATTATGAGAGAGGAGACTGTGAGAGAAAGAAGAGGAAGTTACAACGGGTTTTGCTGTAGGTTGTATCCCTTCATTTTGCTGGATAATAATAAAGAAAGGACCTGGCAATTTCTCTAGTGGACATAGCCCACACTGGGTGAACTACGTAAATCTGTGTCTCTCTTGTATTGTGTATCTTCTGTGTTTTGTTTCTGC
>JASDQU010223623.1:9413-24554 GCA_032191745.1 Picea mariana | reverse complement strand
TGGGGCCGACTTCTTATTCTTTACATTATAATTGTCCGATGACCAATCCGCAAAAGGGGATTTGGTCCTTATACAATTACCGACTTGGTTAATCCTCAATGGGGATTTAAACTAATAATAAAAATAATAATAATGACATGATTAATCCACAATGGGGATTTAATCCAATAACAAAATAATAAGAATGCCCTTCGCAGTTACATTATTTCAACAAGAATGTTGTGAAACATTTTTTGAGATACTTGCGAGGCACAATTTGACATGGTCTAAGATATACTTCCAGTACTGATATGATATGGAAGGAATATATTGACTCAGATTGGGTAGAGAATGCAGTGGACAAAAAGAACACCTTCAAGTGTTGCTTCACTTTGGGATCTTCCATGGTTTCCTGGTGTAGCAGGAAACAACTTCTATGGCTTTGAGAACAATAGAAGTAGAGTACTTTGCATTAAGTATGATAGTACATGAAGCAGTTTGGCTTCATAAGCTCCTTGCAGATTTATTCAAGCATGTGTTGGATTTATTTGAAGATCTCTGATAATTCGTTGTTTCATGACAAATCGAACCAGATTGAGATCAAGTACCATTACATCTGAGACATGGTGCAGAGGAAGGAAGTATTGGTACAGTACCTTCCTACATATGAGTAGGTTGTTGATGTTCTTACCAAAACAAGATGAAGTTCAAGTACTTTCATGACAGAGTTGGCGTGGCAGAGAATGCCTCCCTCGCTAGGAGGGAGTGTTGATGTTTGCATCTTCCTGAGACATTCTCCAGATCGTACTACTCTGTAAAATAGTTGAGTTGATCTGTGAGGACACTTATTCGAGAAGGAATAAGTGTAGTTGGGATTATAACCCAAATTCCCATGTGGAGAACACATGAGGACATGTCAATGGAGCTGACCCTTGACGTCATACACTATGGGAGTTGACCCTAGTGTTTCTAGAGGGTGTAGCCTCTAGAAGTCCACATGGAGTGCCATGTGTGACAAAATTTATCCAAATTGTACTCCTCTATGAATTGAGTTGAGTTGATCTATGAGGATAGTTATCCGAGAAGGGATAAGTGGAACACTTATTCGAGAAGGAATAAGTGTAGTTGGTCTTATAACCAATGTCCTATGTGGAGAGCACATGAGGACATGTCAAGGGAGTTGACCCTAGACATCATACACTATGGGAGTTTACCCTAATGTTTCTAGAGGGTGTAGCCTCTAGAAGTCCACATGGAGTGCCATGTGTGACAAATTTTCTATAGATCGTACTGCTCTATGAATTGAGTTAAGTTAGTATGTGAGGACACTTATACAAGAAGCGATAAGTTGAACACTTATTTGAGAATGAATAAGTCATTGGGGCTTATAGCCCATCATCCAATGTGGAGAGCACATGTGGACATGTAAAGGGAGTTGACCCTTGATGTCTCACACTATGGGGAGTTGACCCTAAGTGTTCCTAGAGGGAGTGGCCTCTAGAAGTTCAAATGGGAGTGCCATGTGTGACAAATCTTTTGTTACTATGGTGGTTTTGTACCATTGGTGGAGATTGCGTGTCTCTGAAAATTAGTTGTGTACTACTATGGAAAGATACCTCCCTAGTTAAGAGGGAGTGTTGATGTTTCAACATCGGGCATAACTTCTCCTACATTGGGCTGCAAACCAAGGGAGATAGGATACATTTATCACAAAGGTACACTTGTGATAAATGGGCCAAGACATATTCCTTCCTTGATCATGACAAGAATAATATGGACTCAACGTGCTTGAAGTTCTTTCCACATGTCAGTTAGCAGAGGTCGACATTGACTCATAGGTGTGTACCTGTGGTGAAAGATCCTGGTGTGATATTTTTCCAATTCATGGTGATTTGACAAGGAATGATAAAGACACAAGATGTTATATGACATTACATGAGAACCCAAAGTGAGCCTAATCTTAGAGAGAGTTAACTGGCTCATAAGGAAGGATGCAGAAGGAGTTTTCCCTCGGTTCAGGTGGGAGAGAGATGTCTCGCAAGACTAATAGACAAGTGTCATGAGTCTCTGGTGAAGTTTGTATACTTCAAAGACAAGAGTGGCATGTTGCAGAATGTCTCCCTCGTTGAGAGGGAGTGTTGATGTTTGGACAACATCGGGAAGACATCCTCTAAAGATAATAATTAATAATATAATTATTATTGATTATTATATATATTATATAATAGGTAAATGATAATAACAAATATTTATTGATTATTCAAGAAACGCATCCTTTCATGGAGGGTCACCTTATGTTCCCTATATATGAAACACTCATCATTGTAATAATATATCGAATATCTCTCATATCTCATATGAATAAAAACCAACAAAGTGTAGGATACTCATGTGAAAGGGACTAAGGGGGAGGGTGGTGGTTGGGGGTATTAACTTTCGAGATGGCATTGTTTCTATATGTCACCCCATCCTCGCGAAAATCAATTATAATGTTAACGAGTGTAGATATTTATAAAATAGTTTTGAAATATTATAGTAGATTTATTTTCATAGTCAATATGGAATTATAAAATTTATGTGATAAAAAGTATTTAATGGTACAACTTGAGTGAACATTATTGTTAAGAACATGTGTTTTGTCCTTTGAGGTTATAGGTTCAAATCCAAAAGGAGTAAGGTATGTGAGGTGGTCCCTTGTCCCATAAACAAGGGGTTTTCATACACCAATTTTCTATAAAACAAGTTTTAATAGAAAAACTAAAAAAAATTAAAGTAAAAACATAATCATCTATTTTTATTATATTTTAAGATTTAAATATAAATATCAGAAAATCTAAAAATAATTATTTAAAAAATTAATTTAAAAAAGATTTTTTAAATATAAATTTGAATACAATCCCAAGGAAAAAATTGACAAATTTAATTAAAAGGAAACTTGATAATTGGGTCGAGAGACCCTCTACATGATACAACCCAAGAGATGTTCATGTAATATAAAATATTAAAATAATAATAAAACATTAAATAATAAAAATAAAAATTAATATTAAAAATAATAAAATTACAAAAATTTATGTTGTCTATATATATATAACAACTTGTCTAGATCCATCTATCAAGTCCAGATTGATCATATTTTTAGAATATTTTATAAATATTAACCTAATAATAAAAGAGTATATTTTATATGATAGACAATTAAAAATAAAAGTTAAGTCAATGCTAAATATTTACAATTTAAAGATTAAAAAAAAAGAAATTTATGAATATTAATGGTAAATATTTAATAGGAAAAAGATTTATGAATAATAATAAAATGATAAATAAAGAATTAAAGATCAAATTTAAAGTAAATATCCATATTTTAATTAAGATATATTTAAAGTAATTATAATGTTTATTTTTAAAATATTCTTTTTGTATTTCTTTAGATTATCATCAAAACAATATGCATGGCAAAATTGGCTACATGTTCTGACATACATATGGAAACCTGAACACTTGGCACATTATCAAGTGTTTATTGAAGTCTACTACAAACTAGACTATCTAAACTACACAAGAGTTTATCTACAACCATGGTTGTTCTGAACAGATAAGCAAAATAACACCAAAAGAAATTAGAGTGTGGGGTCACCATTGGGAGGTCATGGAGAAAACACATAGGATTGGTAGCATGTCGAGCACCTTTTTTGGCTGAATCACTTGATAGGGCATCAAATAGAACATATGGGTGTCAAGAGAGGATAGTCTGGTGATGAGGTTTCTCTACTGCATCCCATATCATTTTAAAAATTAATTGAAGATGCTTCTCTAAGAAGCATCATGTGCTAGGCGACATCAGGGCTAAAGCTATAGGCGGTGAGAATCTCTAACATGTTGAGTCCCTTCTTCCTATACTGTTGTAGGAATTTCTTCTTCGACGAGGCAACCTCCCAATTCTAGAGCAAGATCGCCTTCCAGGGAATGATGAGCATAAGTGGGGCGAAGAGTCAAAATATCAGAGCTAGAGACGAGGAAGGAGTCTGTAGGTTCTAGAGGAGGATCCTAAGGGAATGCTTCCTCAAAATAAGGAACCAGGTGAAATATTCAGGGGAGGGCCAAGAATGTTGGCATGAGAACTAGGGGGTGGAACTATTTCAGTGGAAGGTCCACGATGACGGTGTTGAGCAAGAAGGTTGTAGTAGTCGAGTCATATCTTAGGATTTCCCCTTTCTCTAGGCATTGTGAAAGGTGTAGTAGAGAAGAAAATTGGGAGGAGGAGAGGATGCCTAGAGGAAGAAAAACCAGAGTGGGAGGGATAAACCCAAGTCTAGACCTGAACACGAACAAGAACAATTAGATAATTTCCTATGCTAATCTTCATATTTGTAGCCAAAATAATAGAAGAGAGCTCCATTAAGGTCGAGTTGACATCATGCATAAGATTTGTACCAGGCCTGGCAGAATCTGGCTCGTGCTTTGAGTGCACCATTAACACTACTTCCCACACTGGCACACCATCATTCTCGTGAAGTGTAGGATACTCATGTGAAAGGAACTAAGGGGGAGGGTGGAAGCTAGGGGTGGGTATTAACTTTCCATATCTCATGGTTTTCATATGTCATGCCATCCCAGGAAAAATTAATTATAATGTTAACCAATGTAGATATTTATAAAATAGTTTTGAAATATTATAGCAGATTTATTTTCATGGTCAATATGGAATTATAAAATTTATGTGATAAAAAGTATTTAATGGTACAACTTGAGTGGACATGATTGTTAAGAACATGTGTTTCCTCCTTTGAGGTTATAGATTCAAATCCATAAGGGGTAGGGTATGTAAGGGATCCCCTTGTCCCAAAACAAGGGTTTCTCATACACCAATTTGCTATAAAATAAGTTCTTATAGAAAAAACAAAAAAAAAAAAAGTAAAGCAAAAACACAATCATCTATTTTTATTATATTTTGAGAGATAAATATAATAACATGTGGGCCTGAGTGGGTCTAATGGTTAAGAACATGTGTTTCCTCTTAACAGGTCACAAGTTCAAATCTAGAGGGGGTAGGGGGTATGTATACAAGGAAACTTATAATTTCACAAACACAAACTCTTAATCTAAACTAATAATTTAAACTATGAAAATGGTAAAAATAGTTAAACCTAGTGATTCCACCTAAAAATCATTATCAATAGGAAACTTATCTTATTTAATAAAATCAAATACAAAGAAAACCAAAACATCATCCCTTATTATATGAAGTAGATAAATAAATTATTATATGAAGTAGATAAATAAATAGGATGACTATACTTACGGATCACTTATGCATTTAGCAAAGACAATCACGTCTTATTGGGGGACAGCCATGGCCATCATTGGCACACTGAGGGGCAGGAAGGTGACAACCATGGCCATCGATGGTACACTATGAGGGGACAAAAGGTGGCATTTGTCTTGTGGGTTTCATTTCTTTTCATGTAGAATATGAGCTAGCCATGTGTTGTTGCTTCCATATGTAGGTTGGCAGAGTCCTCCACATGTAGGATGTAGAGTGAAAACGTTATTTGGTCAAGCTCTATATGTACAAGCGAGCTCCTCCCCATGTAGGATGGAAACTGAAAATGTTATTTCATCAAGCTCTAGCTACCAAAAGCCTGTGGAAACTACATTTTAATGAAGGATTATGGGACAAGATAATTAGGTGTAAATATTCATGTGACCTTAGTGTGGAGTAGTGGATTATGGTTGAGCCCAATTTTCATGATAGATCATCAAATTTTTGGAAAAGGTTTGTGTCTTCTTTCTCGATTCTTGGCTAGTATGTGGCCTAGAAAATCGACCATGGTAATTTGGTTAGGTTTGGAGAGGATCCTTGTGTAGATGTATGTGAGAGTTAATTTATCTTTAAAAACTTGATATCTCATTTTCAATCAGGGTAATTTGGTTAGGTTTGGAGAGGATTCTTGTGTCGATGTAGGTGAGAGTTAAGTTATCTTTAAGAACTTGAGATTTCAATTCAGTGATTACGATAGAAGTTCTTGGTAGATATTGGAGTCCAAAATACAATAAGGTAGATGAAGGTGGTATTATCTTTCTATGGATGAGCTAAATCTATAGAATGACATGGCCATATAATGGATGAATTATACTTTCTTTATTAGTATGGAATTGGAATCAGGAAAATGATGCTATTAGGGGAAAATTCAAATAAGATATTGATGTGGAACAAAGTCCAAAAGAGAGGTTGGTAGGGACCAAAGAGGTTGTGCTATGTAGGGAATGGATCAAATATATCTGTTCTATACAAAAATAGAGGAAGAATTGGTGGATCATTTTTTTGTCATATGTTCTTTTGCAAAGTTGTTTTGGAAAGAGGTATTTGAGTTTTTAAATGGTTTTGATGGTGTTTGAAAATGAAACTCTCTATAGAAATGTATGAATTAGTGGATGAGAGACAGTTACACTAAATTTTTTATTGAACTTCCTAACTACATTTTTTTTGGGGAAATTTCACTCCAATAAAATCAAATTTTATTAAAAACAATTCTAGTAATTTGGAGTTCGTGGCTCACAAAATTAAAGTGCAGTTCAAGGAAATTAAGAGAGATTTGGTTCCTAAAGTTATTACAACCAGGTGKCMGCTACGTTTATGACACCAGCMAGGGGTCGCATGGGAGTCGTTCTATTTASTGTTCATGGCTCACAAAATTAAAGTGCATTTCTAGGAAATTAAGAGAGATTTTGTTCCTAAAGTTATTACAACCAGCTGGCAGCTACGTTTATGACACCAGCCATGGGTCGCATGGGAGTGGTTCTATTTTCCAGCTGGCAGCTACGTTTATGACACCAGCCAGGGGTCGCATGGGAGTGGTTCTATTTTTCACTAAAGAGCATTAGTATTGTCTTAAACTAGGTGTGGGGATTGGAACAAAATCCAAGGAAGAATTCATAGCCCTCCGGGCATTACTTATTTTTACTAAAGAAATTGAAGATCGGTAGCTCCAAAACATGAAGGCAGAAAAAGCTCATTTGTTTTCTCAGTTTTAGTCTAAAACGTGAAGGCAGAAAAAGCTTATTTGTTTTTTCAGTTTTAGTCTAGCATATTTACATAAGATGCTATTGAGTGAGTTAGATGAAGGCACGATGTTCTCCACAAAATCCTACGGCCGGGTACCTCTTCCGAAGACTCAAAAACAACTACATGAATCAGGATTTTCTTTCGTTCCAATTTTGGGGTCAAGTATGTCCTCTGTTCTTTGCTGAGATTTTGAAATTTTCTAGTTTTTTTAATTTATATGGCGTGTTTGACTGTATAAGTTTGTTTTCTTAATGGGTAATTTGGGCTATCTAGTAAAGTGAAATGGAAGTGGGTATAAATATTAAAAGAAATTTAGTAAATATTTTTTTTTGTAAATAAGAAGTATATATTATATTAAGAGCCTGCTAAAGCTGATAAAAGGACCAAAATACAACAATATACTGGCTGCAGTTATTGGACTGCCCCAACAGAGGGGAAACCAGTTCAGCCAACCCACCTTACTCAGATGTCTAAGAAGGTCACCAGTCCATTAAAAATAGAGTTCAAACCGACTATCATCTAAACTATGAGCCTTAGAAAACTTGACAAACAACACTAGTGAGCTAAACACCTGGCAGATAGCCTATCCACATGGTTCGGAGGTCCTCTATCCATGGTTCTTCTTCAATATACGTCGACTGATCGTCCCATTGCGTTTCATTTCTCTCGTCACGCGCAGTGTCCTCAGCTTGGCCTCTACGCTCCGCCTTCTCCTTGTTCACTTCTGCTTGTCGCTGCATTCTATCCATGCCTGCACCCGTAGCAGTATCACGTGCCTCCTCTAGAGCAGAGTCGACCGGGTCCATAGCTGTATCAGGTGCCTCCTCTGGAGCAGAGTCGAGCAGCTCCGAGGAGAGCTCCGAGTGCAAAGTAGAGATGATTTGAAGAAAGCTCGCCACATTTTCTTCTGTGGCTTGCAGGCGATACTTAAGGTCCGCCACCTCCTGCTTGAGCTCAAAAACTAAGTCATACAAAATGACCAGTCGATCCCTGAAGTGCTCGCTATCGAGGTGGTCCATGGGGTGGAGGCGTGCTCGATTAGACTCCCCAGAAGCCGGTGGTTCATTGCTTAGATTGCTCGAAGGTCCAGGGATAGACATTGGGGCTAAGAACTGCATCCGGGGGTCCTGAGGGCACCTCAGAAGTGAGGCTGACACTCGTGGTATGATAGCCATGGCGTTAAGACGCATACACTGTGAAGGTGGTGAGGTGGCGACGGTGGAAGGAGTCTGAGGATGGGCGGATGAATAAGTGGAAGTTGAAACTGAAGGCGAGACCGAGGGTCAAAAGGGCTTCAAGGGAGAGCCCCTCCTCGGTCTTCCTCTGAGCCGTTCCTTCATGCATGCAGGTGGACTGGTCTGGACTAAAATAAACCAAAGGTGCAGGAAAATGACTGAGACAACAGCAGTCCGGAGGGGGTGAGCCAGGTCCCGTCTGTGCTGTGAAGGGAGGAGCCTCGCAGAACTTATACAGGGATCGATAATCCAAATGATGAGTCGAGCCATTGAACAAAATGCGAAGGTGCAAAGGGTGGCGTTAATGCCCATTACTGCGACGTAAATGCAATTAAACTCTCGGAAGGGTAGCAACCTGCGGCACGAGCCCATCACGTGGCTTTGTGTCGCATCGGACTGTGTCTGCTCCCAGCCTTTGCCACGAGGAACCCACTAGCACCCCATCCGGGGAAACATCTACTGAGCCATCTTTTCGAATACACTGCTGGAGGATAGGATGATCTGGATTCTGGGCTGAATAACACCAGAGGTCTGGTCCTCTCCAATCAATGCCCAAATTAGCCAATTCATCCGTAACTTGATTCGCCTTCCTTCTGATTTGTGTGGGGATGATCACCTAATGAGAGTGCAGCAGACCTGCAATGATCTGCAATCCATGTGAAAGTCTCCAGCTTGGTGAGATGTTATCCGGGTCGGCCCCATGAAGGATTCTGCGCAGCAAGCCAATGATGACCTGAGAGTCCCCTTCAACGATGATCTTGGTATAATTATTCTGAGAGGCCATTTTCATTCCTTTGATGAGGCCCCATAGTTCTGCTGCATTATTCATGGAATGCCCAAGGGGGCCTGCTCCTATGGCTAGAATGTGTCCAAGATGATTGCGAAAGACCAAGCCATAGCCTGCAGCTTTCGGATTGCCTTTAGATGCTCCATCAAAATTGAGTTTGAAGAAATCCTTTGGAGGGGGAGACCAAAGGGAAGGGCGACTCAGAAGGGGGGTGGGAGAGGGAGAGGTAGGGGTCTGAGAGGAAGGAAGAGGAGTCCAGTGCCATAGGATGGGGAGTTCGAAGGGAGAGCAAGCTAAGTATGCATCTGACCATTGTCTAAGATGGAGAGTTTCCAAGAGGTTGCGTTGGCAATGACACCAACACTGAATCCAAGGGTGAGACTTATTCCTGAAAATTCTCCTATTTCGTTCTTTCCAAGTTTGCCAAAGGACAAAGCCAGGTAAGAGATGCCAAACCCTGTTGAGGTAGGGAGAGCTAAAATCCTGATCCCTCCAATTCAGAATAGTTTCGATGACACTATCTCTGAGGCGATCCGAGGTGCGCATGATTATCACTACTTGATCCCAGACCTGAGCTGTGTAAGGGCAAGTATTGAGTAGATGATTCAAGGTTTCCTCTGCCTTTCCACAAAGTATGCATATAGAGGGTCCCACAAACCCCCTCTTTAGGATATTGTCCTAGGTGAGAATGCTTGAGTGTGAGACCAACCAAAGAAAAAGGGTGATTTTCGGCCAATGCTTAAGATTCCAGATTTTTCCCCAAATTTTTGTGTCTGTGGGGTAGTCTGACTTGGTCTTAATTTGATAGGCTTCCTGTGTGGTGAAGGAACCCTGTGGTCTGTAACCCCACCTAAGTATGTCTTCACCAGCGCGTATAGGAATTTTTCATTTAGTCAGCGCTTCTTGAAGTTGTGCCAGATCGATATGTAGAGCCAAGTTAATTCGCGCCTGATCCAAGTGCCAACATCGCCAGGTGTCCCCAATGGGATTGTTCTGCCAGTAGTCCACTACCTTTGTTAGGCCCCTGCCCGTAGCTTGAGTACAAATGTCACGGGCCCAATCCTCAGCACTCAAGGCTGGCCATTGTTGCCAGGAATCTTGCCAGAACAAAGCCGTTTCCCCATTTCCTATCTCCCAGAAAGCATGCTGAGTGACGATCTGCCTATTATACTTGGCCGCTGTCCAGATTAAGGAGCCTGTGTTATCCCCATTCCATCTAATTAGGTTATTCTCTGCTGTGTTAGGGGCATATTTCTTCCTCCATAACTTAGCCCAAAGATCTGTGGGGTTTTTTAACCAGTGCCACCAAATTTTGGCACTAAGGACCTTGTTCATTATAGAGGGATCTCTTATTCCCAGTCCCCCCTGTTCCTTGGGCTTACAGATCTTTTCCCAGCGGACTAGTGCTATCTTCTTCTCTTTGTTAAGGCCTTGCCAAAGGAAATTTCTTTGCAAGATTTTGATGGTGTTGAGAATGACCCTTGGGGCTGCCAGCATCGAAAAAGCATAGCTCGGGAGGGCTTGAAGGACGACTTTGAGCAGAATGAGATGGCTGGGTAGATTTAAAGCTCTAAAGGTCCAGGAGGAGAGTCGTTTGGAGAAGGAAGAAAGAAGGTTCTCCCAGGAGGAGTTCCAGAGGGCATTGTCAATCAGGGGTATGCCTAGATATTTGGACGGAAGGGAGCTTCTGTTGAAACCAAGGATCTCTGAGATGTGACACTGGATCGGAGGGGGCATATTGAAAAAGAAGATTTGGGACTTATCCTTGTTGCATTCCAGACCTGAAGCATCAGAAAAGGTTTGGAGAATCTCCTTGAGCGAGTTAGCTTCTCGTGCAGTCAGGCTGCCCATCAAGAGGGTGTCATCCACGAATTGACTATGAGAGATAGGTGGGGAGATTCCATGCAGGGGTAAACCTACCAAAAGGTTGTTTTCCAGAGCAGCGTGAATAGTTCTACTAAGTCCTTCAACCATGATGATGAAGAGGAAAGGAGACAGGGGGTCTCCCTATCTAATTCCTCTTGAGGGGGAGAAGGGTTTTGAGGGTACCCCATTGATGAGCAGGGAGAAGAAGGCCGAGGAGGTTAGATTTAAAATCCAAGTACCCCGTTTTGATCGAAGCCAAAAGCTATAAAAATTGCTTTCATATACTCCCAGCTAAGCTTATCAAAGGCTTTTGATATGTCCAGCTTTAGAAGCATCCCTGGGGTTTTGGTTTTCTGCAAGGAGTGCATTACCTCATGCGCCAAAATGATGCTGTCCAGGATTTGCCTGCCCTCGACATACCCCGATTGCTCTGGGGAAATGATTGTTGGTAGGATCGGCTTGAGTCTTTGGGCAATGACTTTTGTGAGGAGTTTGTAGATGAAATTACAGAGGGCTATAGGTCTGTATTGCTTGGGTCTATGCGCTTGCCCCTCTTTAGGGATAAGGGCAAGAAAAGTGGCATTGAAAGCCCGGAGGACCTTTCCCGTGATCCTTGAGTCTTCCAGGATTTCCCAGACCTCCGTTCAAATCATCGGCCAGCAATAGTGGAAGAAATCGCTGGTGAAGCCGTCTCGGCTCGGGGCCTTGCACTTGGGGGTATCTTGGAGCACCTGATCTACTTCCTCGATGGTGAAGGGTCTGAGGAGGGCTGCATTTTGTTCCTGGGTCACAAGGGTAGGCATGTTCCTTGTAATCTTATTGATTGTTTCATGTCTGTCTGTGTTGGGCTCAGTGAGAAGGTCTTGAAAATATTCAACCAAATTTGTTTCCAGGTCAGCATGGGAGTGAAGAGTCTCCCCTTCCTCTGATATGAGATGCGTGATCTTTTTAGATTGACTTCTCTGAATAGTAGTTCGGTGGAAGAATTTAGTGTTGCGTTCCCCTTCCTTGAGCCATTGTATACACGATTTTTGTTTCCACAGTATCTCTTCCTGTCTCTTTCTTTCTGCGATCTGTTGATTCACTCTGAGTTCCTGGATTTTGAGCTCATCTGTTAGTCCCCGCTCTCTGATTATGCACTGAATCTCTTCCATTTTCTCTGTGGGCTGTTTTTGTGAGTCAAAGATGCTGCCGAAAGTGTGCTTGTTCTAATGCTTAACTGTTTGTTTGAGATTCTTCAGCCTTTGCGGGAACCTATACATTTTAGATCCGTGGGAGATTTCTGCCTCCTTCCACCAGCCCTGAATATTTGCTTGGAAATCCGAATGATCTAGCCAAAATTGTTCAAAACGGAAGGGTTTCTTTCCAGGAGTGGCTGGGATGTCCAACCATAATTGTATGGGCTAGTGGTCCGATCCAATGCGATTTAAGATAATAGAAACCATTGCAGTGCCGTCCATCATGAGTGGCTCCGATACAAGGAAGCGGTCTAGTTTGCAAGCGATCTGGTGCATTCCAGTTCTTCTATTGGACCATGTGTGAATGCCAGTATTGGCCTCTAAGTCAATTAGCCGAAGGTAATCTATTAAGCTGTTGAAGTTGCCAGAGTCTCGATCCAGTCTTCTCGATCCTCCTTTTTTTTCCTCCAGGCTGCGGATGATATTAAAATCGCCTCCCACTATCCATCTGTGGTATTGTGTGAAGCTGGACAAGTAACTTAGGCTTCTAAGGAAAGCCTGTTTGTCTCTTGGAGTGGCTGGTCCATAGACGCTGGTTAGATGTCCTGGCTTGTCAGAGCCGATGAGCCTATAATCAGCCGTTATAGACCATCTGGTGGTGCAAAAGTTTTCCAACAGGACAGTGTTGGTGTTCCAGAGGATAGCCAATCCCCCAGCCGTTCGTACGGCATCAATTGAGACCGCTCCTCCTTGCTTCCAGTAATAGGGGAGTAGTCGATCAAAGTCTTCTGAGGTACATTTTGTTTCTTGTAAAAACACAACATCTGGTGCTTCCGCTAGGATCAAGTCCCGTAGCAATTTCTGCTTGCTACATCCGTTGAGGCCTCTGATGTTCCAATATATGATCTTCATGATGACTGAGGGGGGGGGAGAGGGGGCAAGCTGTCCGAGATCAGGTGAATCTGCCCTGAGTTTACCATAAAGCTCCCAATTTCCTGTATGAGCTTGTTTGTTGATTTCCTTCCCCGTTTCTTTTCATCCTTTTGAGTTTTATTTAGGTTTTTTGTTTGACTACCCTGGATGCCCAGGGCTTTGCCAGCTCGGGCTGAGGAGCCCATGGAGGAGTTGAGAAAAACTTTGTGCACCTTCCTTAGTTGATACCTGGGTATAGTATAAAGTTTTTGATGTCTATAGGCATGCTCAAGGTGATCCCAATCCACCCCGGCTAGGTCCTGTTCTTCCACCTCCATTTCCTCATCCCCATCGTCTATCTCCTGCAGTTCAGGCGGATCCCGCATCTGTCCCATGGGGGGAGGGTCTGTCTCTTGACTCTTCATGGGCTGTTCAGCCTCTAGGACCTTGGTTTGGGATACAGTGGGATGGGGTGGTGGATTCATGTGTGTTGGATTTGTAAGATCTTCTAGGTGATCTTGTAAAATTGCAAACTTATTGCTGGTGGAAGGATCTTTACTTACCTGGGCCAGTTTCCTTCTGTCGTCCTATCATCTACGCCCTGCCTATTGCATGAATCCTTCCTTGTCCTTGCCCTTCCTTGTGAGTCGCATTGAGTGGGCATTCCCGGAAGAGATGCCCATGCTCGTGGCATTTCTTGCATCAGAAGGGAATGTGTTCATAGTCGATGGTTTGAGTCCAGTCCTCGTCATGATACTCCAGCATAATTGACCCCAGAAGTGGCTTGGCTATGTTCAGATAAACACAGATTCGTGCATACGATGTGTAGCGTCTCTACTTAGTTTCTTTGGAGGACTTAACATAAATGCCAATGGTGTTGCCTATGCCGGTGAGGACTTCCTCCAACCAGAATTCTTGGGGAAGACAATACAGCCTAATCCAAACCAGCGCATGGGTGAAGTCGTCCTTTTCAGGGCTGAACTTTTCTGTCCAGAATCTCAAGAAGAGTCCCGCCGAGTTGTAAAAATAAGGCCCTCCATCAAAGATGTGTTTTCTATCTTCTAGGTTGTGGAGAATGATCGTGAAGAAACCCTTTGATCCCAGCTGTAGATCGTAGTGGCCTTTTGGTTTCCACCAGTACTGTATCCATTTGACCAAATCACGCTCCAAGGGCCATAGCCCCAGAAACTTTCCTACCAGGGCATTATCTCTCATATATTGTTTCTGTTCCTCTATATGGGGTGAGCTTATGACATATTTTGGGTCCTGTGGTGCTTGTGGAATGCACTTACCTGGGATTCAAGGGGCCGAGGCACTTGCAGAGACGTTTTCCTTTGTCGGATCTATGTCCATGTCCTGATCCTTGAATGTCCCGTCGACCAGGAGCTGCGCGCGCATATCTGGGGGCGTTTCAAAGGTTGGCCACTTCACCCTGGTTGTCGGATCTTCATTGGCCATGACTCGGCTGTAGGAGACGCCAGTCGGCGCTCCCTCCTAGCGATGTGTGAGCCCCTGCAAGGCCGTCATCTTGTGGGCACAGTCCGCTGCGGTTGTCAGTACCTAAACCCTAGCTCCGCAGAGCTCGTCCATCCAATTATAAATTATAACTTTAAAACTCAAAACTTTTGAAATTTAGTAAATATTAATAAATTAAAAAAAGTTTAATATAAATATTTATAAATTAAAAAAATATGTAAAGGAATTAAAATTTTAAGAAAGGTTAAACATACTGTGGAATTTTTTTAATATTTTGTAGTTGTGAAAAAAATATGTATAGGAATTAAAATTTTAAGAAAGGATAAACATAGTTGGATTTTTTTTTAATATTTTGTGGTTGTGGAAATCTCTAAAAGGCAAAGATCTTTTGTTTCCCTAAGAAACCTAACACAGTTAAAAAAACATTTGGAAGAAAGAAATAAAATGGTTGTAGAGGCCATCCAAAGAGATCCCATTGTTTTTCACTCACAATCAACCACAAGAAATGGTGGAAAATCACATACATAAGCCATGTTTTACTTCCTACACGGTTGCAGACGCACAGTGAAAAAGTAACATTTTAAAAGTGTTATCATCGAATAAAATTCCCTAATGCTTCCCTAGTTATGCACCCAATTGTTT
>JASDQU010223621.1:0-16000 GCA_032191745.1 Picea mariana | reverse complement strand
GTATTTTATGTAGTTCATCCAGTATGAACCTCTTCAAGTCGTCACAATCTGGGATATACAATCTGCTTCAGTAAGTGAGCATACCTCCTTCCATCATCTGGTAGCCTCCATACTTTATCCTTGTGGGTTCTTGGTGCAGGTACGAGGTCACGATCTGGAAGAATGTGTTTGCCTTTTGTGCATTTCTAACTCTTTCTTTGACATCCGTCTTATAGGTGTTCACCGATGCCAGGTGAATTGTTTTCATACTTCGGCTAAGGGCATCAGCCACCCTATTTTCTTTTCCTTTAATATGTTTGATTTCAAAATCAAACTCGCTAAGGAGAGCCATCCACCTAGCTTGTCTGGCATTTATCTTTGGTTGGTCAAACAAATATCGCAGTCCACAGTGATCTGTCATAAGTACAAATTTTCTTCCTAGGAGGTAATGTCTTAACATTTTTAAGGCATGCACTATAGTGGCCAGCTCCAGATCATGGGTCACATAGTTGACTTCATGCTCGTTCAATTTTCAGGACTCATAGCAAACCACACTTCCTCCCTGCATAAGGACTCCTCCGATCCCTTCCTTACAGGCGTCTGTGCACACGAGGAAGTCAGCTTTGGGATCGACGATCTTCAACACAAGTACATGGGTCAGTAGATGTTTCAAGGTTTGAAATCTTTCTTCACATTTCTGTGTTCACATGAATTTTGTCCCCTTCTTCTGGAGGTCAGTGATTGGAAAACCAATCTTGGAGAATCCTTTTATAAATCTCCTATAGTATCCTGCTAATCCCATAAAGGATCTGATATCCGAAACATCCTTTGGGGTAGGCCATTCCATGATAGACCTGATTTTGTCAGGGTCTACTGCTACTCCTTCTTCGGATAGAACATGGCCCAAGTAATGTATTTTCTTCTGGAAGAAGTCACATTTGCTGAATTTGGCATAGAGATGATGTTCTCTTAGCACCTGCAGCACAAGCCTAAGATGCTCTTCATTCTCTTCTCTATTCTTGGAGTAAATTAATATATCATCAATGAAAACCAACACAAATTTGTCTAGGAATTTGCTGAGTACATTGTTCATCAAGCACATGAAAGTGGCAGGGGCATTGGTTAACCCAAATGGCACTACCACAAACTCATATTGACCATACCTCGTCCGGAAGGCAGTTTTGTGGATGTATTTTCCCTTGATTCAGACTTGATGGTATCTAGATCTCAAGTCAATCTTCGAGAATATAGAGGCACCTCCCAATTGATCGAACAAGTCATCGATCCTGGGTAAGGGGTACTTGTTCTTTATAGTTACCTTATTAAGTTGTCTATAATCTACACACAGTCTAAGGGTACCATCCTTCTTTTTCAAAAACAGGACTGCTGCTCCCCATAGAGACACGCTGGGCCAGATATAGCCCTTATCCATCATTTCTCTCAATTGTAAATTGAGTTCAACTAACTCGGGTGTGCTCATCCAATAGGGTGTCCTAGACACCGGCACCACTCCCGGTGCAAGTTCTATCAAGAAATCTATGTCTCTTCTCAGAGGTAGACCCGATACCTCTTCTAGAAACACATCTCTGTATTCTCTCAGGGTAGGGTGGTCTTCGAGGCTTGGTTTTTCATCTTCAATAGTTTTCAACACCTGTATTTCATATATGGGACATCCTTTTTGGCAATACTTTCTCATTTGCAGAGCTGCTATTTTTCTCACCGAGACAGGTTTTTGGATCCCTTGAAGGGTTATCCTTTTCCCTTCTTTACTTACACATTCTAAGGTTTTATGGTAACAGTCCAATCTGGCTTTATGGACGGCTAGCCAGTCCATACCAATCAATATATCATACGATCCCAGGGGAAATATGTTAAGGGTTGCTTGGGTGGGAAATTCACCCAACATTAATTGGCAGGTTGGTATGACCTCTGCTACCCTTCTTTTGGTGCCAGTGGCTAACTATACCAACAATGGCTTGGTAGGTTTATGTGGTTGTAGTTTACACTTATCAACAGTCTTAAGGGCTATATAACTCAAATTTGAACTAGGGTCAATTAGAATAGACACTAGATGGTTGGAAATCATACCTTCTATTTCCACCACTGAAGCTTGGTGGTTAGCTTGGTTATTATCCAAGGTTGCATAAATTTGCAACACACTCCCGGCCGCATCATTGACGGTAGTAGCTTCCTAGATGTTGTAAATTCTCTGACTATTTTGTTGTTGGTGTGGACAATCTCTTAGTAGATGTTCTTTTCCGCAACCCCAACATTTCAAAAGTTCTCTCTTTGGGTTATCAACCTTCACTAGTACAGATCCAGAAGTTTTATTTCTGCTCAAGGAGGAAAGTTTTTCTAGTGTACGCTCTGGGTTGGGAAGCTTGTCCTTGAGTTCTTATTATAGTTCTTAAATCCTGGGGATTTAATCCCCTTTTTATGAAATCTCGAACTATTCTTCCTCTTCCATCCTTTGCGAGGTTCTGTTCGATGTCCAAACTGTTCATGACAATAGGTTGCCTTTCGGATAGTGCCTTCTAGGGTCTTTGGCTCATCAAATTCAATTCTGTTTCGATAGTCCTTAGGTATTCTGCTAATGAAGCATTGCACCTTTTCCTTTTATTCTTTTATATAAGGTACATACCTCAACAAATCAAGGAATTTGTTGACATATTCTTCTATAGTGAGTTTCCCCAGTTCGAGTTCATAAAACTCTTTAGTCTTCTCGTCGAAATATGTTTCCGACAAATACTTCTTCCAGAAGTATTTCTCAAATTTTTCCCAAGACAGGTCCTCTTCACGAACCCCTTTCACATTCTTAAGGTCTTCCCACCAAATGGAAGCCTTTCCGTTCAAGTTGAAGGTGGCCACTCGGGCCTTCAAATTTTCTGAGAAGTCATGGACTCTGAAATACTTCTTTAGTCCAAGCAGCCAGGCCTCTGCTTCCTCTCCCTTCTTTATTTCATCGTCAAAGGAGGGTGGTTTGGCCTTCCTGAATTCTTTGAGTTTATGAACCTTGGAAAGATTTCACTTCTTCTATCTTCTTCGGGAATAAGAACTAGTTCTGCTGCTAGAAGAGCCCTTCGAACCGCTAGCTTCCTTCCCAGAGGAATCGTCTGTCGCTTGTCCTTTACGTCTGGGATGGACCTTTTTTGAGGTTCTCCTCTCAGTGTGGCCACTGATATGACCATGTTTCTATACCTCAGGTTCATGCTGCATTTGTCTTTGTAGGTTGGATAAGCTCTGTAGTAAAACTGTGTTAATTTCTGTTTGATTCTCTTATTCTTTCATCATCCTCTCATTGTCAGCCTTGCAGCATTGTAATTCGACCATGAGGCTCCTCACAATCTCGGCTAGATATGGAGGGGTCCCTACCACCCTCTTTTCGTCAGAATCTTCATCTCTATTGTGGGAGCCCTCCCCCACTTCATGGTGAGTCACCATTCTATACGTCGATAATTTCCCGCGGTTTATCTTCCGCTTGTGTGCAAAAGGAAAAATGCTGGTTGTTAGTCAATGTTTATATTCATTTATAACCAGTACATAATTCATATTTTTCTCATGCACACACACAATAGGAGTTTTTATTCTTAACTTTGACTTTTTAATTGGGGGGGTCAAGATAAGGAGTTACTCCTTTTAACAGTACTCCAGATGGAGTCTTTGCGCAACTCGTTCATGAGCCCAAGCAAGCCAAGTGTTGTAACCATGCTTTGATACTAATTTGTAACATACCCACTATGGAATTCAATTTTTTTTTGGCCTTTTTCTTCTTTTCTCCGAGGAACGGATTTTCTCGAATCCCTATGGGGCCTGATACAGACCCTTCCATCCCTTATCCATACTCATATGATCGACGACTATGACCAAAGGCCTTATCAGAGAGGTGCTCATCAGCTTTCGCGATTCGGGAAATCGTGATACATGTATTTCCCTTTCTCTCTTGTCTTTCGAAGGGCCGAAACCCGAAACGGATCTAACTGCTTAACAAGGTTAACAACAAGTCGAAACAAGTTTTGGGTGTTCTACCCTTCGGGGTTTCGCATATCAGAATTTTGGGATATGCAATGTCAGGAGGTCTCGCAGTTGGGTTTCTCGGGAGACGAAACTACGAAACCTGCATACATGTATGTATATGTATATATATATCACTTAGCCTATTTCGAGAATTCGCACACTGAGTTTTTGGGATATGCGACGACAGGAGAAGTTACCGTTAGGTATCCTGGGTGCCGAAACACTGAAACACCACATCTTGTCTGCACTATTATTATTTCGGGGTTTCACACTTTGGGCTTTCGGGACTGGCGAGTACAAGAGAACTTGCCAATAGGTGTCTTGGGTACTGAAATACCGAAACACCCAATATTATCCATGCTAAGCCATTTCATAATTTCTCCTTTCGGGATTTCATGTTATGTGAGAACAAGAGGTCTTTCTCCTAGGTTTCCCGGAGGCCGAAAACTCCGAGTCATCAAAACTCTAAACATGCTCCACTATTTTTGGGGTTTCCTCCATCGGGATTTCACTAATCGAGATTTTGAGACTGGCGAATACATGGGGCCCGCACTTAGGTACCCCAGGTGCCAAAATATCGAAGTATAATAACTTCTCCACACTCTATCTTTTCGGGATTTCTCAAGTCAGGATTTTGAGACTTGCGAGTACAAGAGAAACTTACCCTTGGGTCTTCCGGGTACCGAAACGCCAAAATGCCGAACCAAGTCACACTATGCCAATTCGAGATTACGTGAGTCGGGGTTTCATATATCGAAATTTCATGATATGAGAGGACAGGAGGATTTTGCATCTGGGTCTCCCGGGAGCCGAAACTCTGAAACCTCATAACCTATCCATGCCCTATCATTTTGGGATGTTGCAAGTTGGTATTTTGGTCTACGTGAAGACAAGAAACTTGCCTCTAGATATCTCGGGTGCCAAAACACTAAAACATTAAATTATAGTCACGCTATACTCATTTCAGGGTTTCATACTTCGGGATTTCACGATATGCGCAGACAGGAGGTCTCACATCTAGGATATTCGGGAGCTGAAATTTCGAAGCTCAATATATATATATATGCTAAGCTCATTTCAGGATTTCGCAATTTGGGATTTCGCGATATGCGATGACAAGAGGATCTTACCCTTAGGTATCCTGAGTGCTGAAACACCGAAACACTATGTCTCATCCGTGCTACTATCAATTCAGGGTTTCGTCCATCGGGATTTAGTGATATGTGAGAATTATGAGGTCTCTCACCTGGGTTTCCCGGGAGCCGAAACTCCGAAACATCGAACTCTGAAATACACTATACAATTTCGAGATTTCGCAAGTTGGGATTTCGGGACTTGCGAGTATAAGGGAACTCGCCCTTAGGTACCCCGGGTGCCAAAACACCGAAATGTCCTAAGTCTAAGAGGACCATTCTCTCTCATGCAGGGCTTTTCAGACTTATGCCATAAAATCCTCCGACAGATTCTCGGGTAAACTTTAAAATAAAATCCTCTGGCAGATTCTCGGGTAAACTTTAAAATAAAATCCTCCGGCAGATTCTCGGGTAAACTTTAAAAAGGGGTGTCTTTGTGGGAAGATATATCCAAGGCATTACTTGAAACAAATAAGGGAAATAAATTTCCCGAGAACAGATTTGAATACTGAATCTGTTCAACATATACATACATACATACATACATACATACATATATATACGTAAGTCTTATGTGGTCTTTCCAATATAAGCATGCAACCACCATTTTTGATCAAAACACCATATAGACAGTATTATATTGAAATCGTTCATAATTTTACAAACCATGAGCATACATGTCAGAATATTTAAATTCAAGATACAAGATATAACACTTATCATAAAAACACCAGCTGTGATGCAACTGCTGAGAAGGGTGCTCGTTTCCACCCAACCGTAGTCTCAACGATTCTGAATGGATTTACCACTAGCCACCCCCGAGCTTAGACCACGATGCTGTGAGACTAAGTCTCTGTTCGTTAGAAGTCGAGAATGAAGGTTACTCTCCTTCTTCTCTGCTCATCAATCACTCTGTATATTTTCCAGAGTTCTTCCGATTTCTCCCCTCTTGCGATCTCTGTCGCGACTGTCCCCCTTTCCACACCTCATTCCTGCCTTTTATTTTCCGGTGAAGTTGCGTGTGGCACGAACTTCCCTGCGGTGGTCAGGTATGAGGCCTCCATGGATGGGCGGTTCACCCCCATCCCTCATTAACTCATGAAGAGCCTCTTCACCTACCAACCTAGCGAGAAATTAATTTCAGGGCCAGCGAGCCACTCTTGGTTCTCCGGGCCAGTGAAGACCAAATATGGTTTGGTTTGGTGGAAGTTAACGCCACCATTCTAGGTGCCTTCCACCACCTTCCTTCAGCCATCGTGGTCTCTTTTTCAGCACATCCCCCTCTCAGCAGTCCCGTAACATATATTCATAACATTATTTACATTCATCGACCTTTTACTAAGGTCGATTCAAATCACACATTCACATCTTTGAGTTAGCCATAGTTCTTGGCCAGTATAGTTATTTTTACAGACTGGGGGAAACAGGGTGTTACATGTAATCACAAAATTTTGTTGTATCTCTTCCCAACTTGCAGTTTCCTTGTGTTGTTCTTATTCTATGTACCAGTTCTTTGGTATGCCTTCTAATGTGTGAATAAAATGATGTGGCCATTCTTCTGGTGGTACTAATATCCATTGAATTATACATCTTTATACATGTTCCTTGGGTTTTCTAATTCCATCATAGTTCTCCTCATATCTATGATTTTGCTTTGCGTCGAATCGGATGCGCAGTAATCTCTTGCATTGATACTAGTTATTGATCTTCTGTTTATGTGTACCCTACCAACAGGAAGGTGTAGCTTTCAAAGAAATACCTAATACAAGTAATATTTGATTTTTTACTACTTCTAAGTAAAACTTCACTAAAAATTCTTCTAAGTTGTTCATACCATAGAAAGTAGGAGGTTCTCTTACTTTTGAACTAATCCACCTTAGCACGCGTCATTTTGGCACATTTTCTGGTTGATAATTCATGTAATTGTTGCTGCCAATTCTCCAGTCTTATGTCAGACTCTGAAGAACAAGAACTAATGCTCCTCCAAATCAACATTCCATCTGTAGTTGGGTTGATGTAATCCTCTTTGTGCATAGTAGTTCTATATAATTGATTTATTTCTTCAATAATAAAATTTCCTTTTGTAGGTTCAACATACCTTCCTCTTTTTGAGTTATCTAATGGTTCAATAAATCTATATTCTCCAAATTCAAATATCATCTTCCTTGTCTTCAAATTGATAATATCCTGGTTATCAAAATCCCAATCCAAACCCAATGATGTTGGATATGGTGAAGTGTTATCTACTATGTCAATTACTTCAAAGTCTGCCATGGTGTGCACTCCATATAGATCTATAAGTATCCTCTTAAATATACCAATTGGCACCACTCTATGCTAATTTGCTAACTTCAACTGGATAAGTGAGAATCCCAATGTAGGTTCTTCCACAGCTTCCCATGTCTTCTTAAAAAAAAAAATTACTTCAGACCCCAAGTCCAATATTATGTCACCCATATTGAAATATCTAATGTTTGCATTCAACCTGAATTCCCTACTTGTTCTTCTCTTCTTCTAGACCTAATTAAATATCTTTACCCCTTCTTCCCCAGAATTGCAGTTTTCTAATAGATTTTGTAAAACTTGCAGAGATGACTTGTCATTCAATAGTTTTACACAAGATACCAAAAAATTTCTTAAATTACTGAACTTTTCTACAAGCTGTTCTTTGCTAGTCTGATCAAATAATGGAGGCATGTCATACACTGGTACATCTTATACTGCTTTTTGTCCTGAATTCGATGCAATATTCTCCTTCACAATTTCGTGTCTAGCCTCTTTGAATGTATCCTTCTCTTTGCGTGCATCAAACTTATGTTCAGGTACGGTATTATTCTTGACCCATTGGTATTTATCATGATCCTTCTTTGTTTCATTTGCTCCTATCTTGGCTCCACCTCTAGTAACTATGTTGATATTCTTCACATCCTCTTATTTGTTTTCCACAACAATCCATTGGATGTTTTGATTGTTTTGGTTCCTCTTGTCTTGTATCTTTACCAGAAATGTCGGACAATCTTCTGTCTCATGGTTTGCTACGTGAAAATACATGCATGTCACAGGTGGTTGTGGATAATCTCTTGAATAATGTCCAAGTTTTTGACAATTGTGATAACTACTGGTCTTCTTCCCCCTCCAAAATCTCTTCCTCCATGTCCTCCTCCTCTAAAGTCTCCTTTGTTTCCTTGATTATCTCTTCATGGTGTATTATACTGAGGTGCCTAGTTATACTGCGGCTATGCATTATTGTATTGTGGTGGCACTGCACATTATTGCACATTATTATACTGTGGTGGTTCTCCAAACTGTTGCATGTTATTATATAGTGGTGGTGCTATAAACTGTTGTGCTTTGTTATGTTGTGGTCGTTGCATAGGTTTTATTATCATTAATTTAGCCTGCACCCTATATGCATCTGATGTCCTCTCCTTTATTATCTCCAAGTTTCTGTAGTCCTTTTCTTCATGTCCAACTGACTTGCAAAAATTACAAAATGTACTCTTTGGTACGGTTTGATACTTTTGCATCATGGGACAATGATAAGGATAATGTCCATGTGTTTTTCATATCTCACACCATGGTCCTTCTGATGATAACGTATTTGGAATCCCTATTCCTATATACTGCACAAATAATGGACACTCATTCTTATGATGACCCTCTCTTATGCATAATGTGCACCAAACATCTTCCCTCTTTTTTGTTCCCTTATTCTAGTTTAACTAAAATGTCAGGATCTTTACATCTGCTCTCATCTCTTCCATAGATGGATCTGTATGCTTATACTGATTTTCCTCTAACTGCAATGATCTTCTTGCAAGGCCTCGGCCTGGGTTTGGAAATTTTGTTTTCTCAAAGGATACTTCAAATGTACCAATAAAGTGTTAACAAATAAATGTCTATGCTTCATATCAGTAATGGGGTACTTCAACTTAGATTTTAGCCTCTTGAACGTCTGATCAACCTCCCAGACTGACTCACCTGGTTTATGCTTAATCTCTATCATTTCATTCATGAACTAATCCTATGAACTTGGTTTCTAAAATTTATTGATCAATTGCTTCTTCACATCAACGACAATTGTAGGTGCTCCCGTTGGATTATTTACTGCAACACCCATATACCAATCAATTGCACGGGATCTGAATGTGATTTCCAATTACGCAACCTTTGTATCTTCATATGTAATCTTCTTAGCTACCAAAATCTTCTCACAAATGAATATATTCTTTTATGGGTCCTCCAACCCTTCTCCTCTGAACGCTGGTAACCTAATAGTTGGATCTTATCCTACCATTGTGAAGTTTGTTGTACTACCACCTCTGCGCGGTGTAGATACTTAACTGCTACTTGTTGAACTTACACTTCTACTTCAACTTCCATTAGACCTATGTCCTGTAAAAATCCTTCTACCACTAATCACTTGTTGTTTAACTGGTTTTTCTTCTTCGGATGTCTTAGTCACACATGGGGTTGTGATTTCCACAACTATTCAGATCTGGAATGGAGAAACTTCTTCTACATTGGACCCCTGACCTATGGTTTTTTGCTCATATGTGGTGCACAATATTTCCTCAATCTTGCTTGTCGCACAAAGATCCTCTACCTCTTCCTCATCATTGTCCAATCCCTCTTTCTCGGCTAGTTCCCTCTTTTTCTTATTGATTTTATATTGGTACGGGATTTCATTGTGCATCACTCCTACTTTTCTTATTATTTCCCTACTTTGCTCCTCATCCATAATTATAGGGTCCATTTCTTCCTTCTTTTAGCCTTTGTCTAGATTCCATGGTCATCATGCCTTTATCATGCAATAATATCTTGATCGATGTGTAAAGAGACCTAATTTACCTTCCTCTTGGTCCCTTCAAGAATTCCTTCTCTACAACAATTTATGACTTCGATGTATCGACTGCAAATTCAGTAATAAACCCTAAAGTAATATTGTCTAACTAAAGATCCACTGTACGCATGAATTTGTTATTAACCCTTTCCAACCTCCCGATATTCTCAGCAGTCCACTCTACTGGCCTTATCTAATTAGTCAGATGAGTATCATTTAACCTCAATAACTAATCTTGTAATACATCTAGAAAATAACATAAATATGCCTCATGCAAATCAATAAACACATACCTCTGCAGATACTGGCGCATTGTATATCTACATATTTTATTATCTTTCTGCGGTAACTCGAGTTGCTTTGTCTCCAACCATATTTCAATATCTTGATTTTTAGGGTTCCATGGCATAAACATCCCCTTCTACCACTGCATTCTCTTCATTAAATCTCCTCCAATCTGATATGTTGAGTTCCAACCAACAACGAAACCATTTGTTGGATGTATCGACTGACCCGAGTTCTACCTTATTTTTCCAACAAAACCCTAGAAACCATCGACCCTTCTGGTAAACCAGAAGGAAACACTACACATAGAGTGCACAATGCAGTCTCACCCGAGATGGCTTGTGGGTGATTTCATGACCCAAGTGTCTGCAATCATGGAAAATATGAAACTCATGGGAATGTTAGGCACATTTACCCTTCTACTTCAACATTCATCATATCTACTATTTTACCAATTCAACATCCTTTATTATGCAGAAAACATCATACGATTCTATTACATGTTGTAAATGAATTTCAACAGATTCATTCATTTATATTAAAGCATGTAAAATCACACATAAGAGATAACATACATAGAGACACCATTTTTACCGTGGTTCACCCCCCCCCGGGCTACGTCCACAAAGATATTCTTCTTCTTATTATTATTCATCAATATAGGGAATTGTGTGCATTACATCAAAAGTTTGTCAACTCAGTGAGGATGACCAATGTTGCACCAAGCTCCATAGCTTTTGACCTGGCCCTCAGATACAATCCATACATCTCAACGTTGACTTATATGACCTCCACATCTCTCAACAAAACTAGTACTGTGACTCAAAAATTATACAAGACTGAACTCAACCTCTCCAAAACTATACATTCTCGAGATAAATATATCTTATTTGTCTCATACATCCTCTATTTGTATTACGAAAATGGGTAAAAACATGGGTAAAAACGCTTACATCATAATCCAAAACCCTAATTCTAAGTGGACTCAACTTGTCCACATTCTAACCGACTTCGCGTGCTAATCCACAATTTTGTCACGATGTTTTTCCTTTGTTCCCATCACGTGTTGCTTCGTTGGTCCATTCCTTATATTCCTACCTTGTTTATTGTTCTCTTTACTCAGAATTTTCTCCCGAAATAGTCTGATCCAACACTTGGCATATATTTAAAACTTTTTCCAGGTTCTCTAAAGCCTCATCAAGAGTATCTCCATAAATGTAAAATACATCCATATACACAACTACACAATCATATATTAAATCAATAAAACTCATCAAGACTTCCCTTTGAAAGGTGGTTGGGTCATTACAGAGTCCAAAGGGAAATACCTTGTAGGAATAGGTTTTCCAAGGACAAGTGAATGTCATTTTTTCTTGATCTTCAGGTGCTATTTGTATTTGGTTATAGCTGTTGAAACCATCAAGGAAACAAAAATATTTATTTCCAGCGAATACGTCCAGGACTTGCTCGATGAAAGGGACAAGGAAGTGATATTTTAATGTGGCCTTGTTGATTTTTCAGTAGTCTACACATGCCCACCATTTATTAATTTTCTTGGGAACTATAATCAAGGGTGAAACCCATTGGCTATTTGAGATAGGGTAGATGAATCCTACATTTAATAGGTTTTGTAGCTCCTCTTTTGCAATATTTTTTAAGGTTGGGTTCATTCTTCTTTGCAGTTGTCAAATTGGTCTGACATTTTCCTGGGTGTCTATGTGGTGAGTACAAGTATTTAGATGAATATATTGCATATCATTGTATTCCCAAGCAAAGGCTTTAGAATATTTCTGCAATACACAAATTAATTGTTTTTGTTGTGATTTATCAAGATCAGGATTAATGTTTAGGTTCTTTCCAGGAAAAAAATAAATTACTTTATTACAGGAATTAGATACAATATTTAGAGGAAATATAGAGTCAAACAAAGATGTTAAACTGTCAATGATATAAGTTTCCTGAAAATGTTGTCCTAATAGAAAATCAACAGAAATTTGCTCAGAATTCATTGTAGAAATTTATTCAAGACTTTATGATGAAGCTTGTTCATATTTTGGTTCAGAATTTGATGATGTCTATGATAATATTTGCAATGATGTTTTCCCCTGAAAATATAAAGGAGAATCATGATCAGATATGCAATGATTGAAGTGATTATCATCTATATTTTATTTAATGTAGAACTTGAGAAACTGTTAAAATAGGCTGAATTGTTTCATTTTTTGTATCTGTGTCCTCTATCCATTTATTTTTCTCCAACTCATTGACTGATTTAGCTAGGGGGTAGAGTTTGAATTATTTTACCTCATAACCATTTGTGATTTTCATGTTCGCTGACCTGTGACCAATGTATGCATCAATTGTTGCCAGCCATGGTCTTCTCAGTATCAATGAGTGTCCTCCTAGGCCAGAATTTGGTTGGAGAATCATAAAGTCTACTTGGTAAATCTAGGAGTCTAGTGAAATAATTACATATTCAATTATAGCTTTAGGTTTTATCTTTGATCTATCTACTAGCTCTAGAACTGTATTGGTAGGTATGATATTTTCAATGTTGATATTTTTCATGGTTTCCAGTGTCACTATGTTTATTGCAACACCTAAATCAATGAGTGTATTTGGTATGAAAATATTATTGATTGATGATGTAACAAATGGTATGTCTGGTTCAACATACTTTTTTGAAACTAGTTTTGTAGTTATCAAGCTTGCTAAATGTCCAATTGCTTGTATATTTTGTGGATCCTTTCTTTTTCTAACAGTTTTTTTATTGCATATTTCCCTTAATGTTTTTGCATATATAGGAATCTCCTTAATGGCGTGTAATAAGGGAATTTTTATACAGATATTTTTTAATTCTTCCAATATATCTAGTTCAGGTAAAATCTGTGGGTTTTCTTATTTTTCTATCAGTAATATCTTAGGAAAAGGTGCAGGTTTTGGTTCTTGATTGTTTTCCCGTGGATTGACTAAGTGTTCAATTGTTGTCTTATTTTGATGTGATGGATTTTCTTCTACTTATTCTTCAGTTATTTTAGGTGAGTTTGAATTTGTTACTTTTCCTGATCATAAATTGATTTCCTATAATTGTGTAGGAAATTCTTGTAATACTACATGAGTGATAACGTAAGTGGGGAAAGTATTCACTTCAACATTGTAAAACGTTTTGTCTTTTTTATTATTTGGATTTGATATAGGCTAAGAAGGATTTGAGGTAGGTCGTGGTTTATTTTTATTTGAAGGAATTTGTAGAGGTTGGGATTGAGTTAATTATGGCGGTGGTGGAAATGATGGAAATGGTTGTTGTATAGGTGCGGGGTATTGTAAAAATGGTTGTTGTTGAGGATAAAATTGTTGTTGATAAGATTGGTGTGGATAATTTGGTTGTGAACAAGATTATTGTGGTTGATATTGAGGTGCATATTGTTGAAAATGTAAGATGGTTGATTACTAGGATTGTTGGATTTCCAATTTTATTGATAAGGTTGATTGAAATTTTGTTGGGAAGTCCATGATTGTCAAGGTATGGGAGCATTCCAAGTGGTTTGTGTAGGATTTTGAGTAGAAATGTTTTGAGAAGGGTACTGAAACATACATGCTCATGGTTGCTAGGGTATATTGGGTGCAATGTTGTAAAGAGTTTATGATGCTTCATTATCTTCTTTTTACACTACTTTCAATCCAAATAGTCAGGACAATCCTCCGTTGCTTGTTTTTCTGCACAAATATGACACATTTGAATACTTTTTAGTGAACATTCATTCTTTGGATGTCTGTTTCTACAATCAAGACAAAAAATTGCTAAAATTGCCTTTTCTTCTTCGTGTCTTTTCTTAGTGTTAAAAGCATCGAATTGTGAAGATAATGTACCCATAAGTTCAATATTGAAATTTTCTAGTAAATTTCCAATTTTTGCTTTAGTAATACTCCCTGTTGCATATTTGTTTACTTTTGAAAGAGAATCCCTTTGACTTATTCCTACTTTAGCTTTCCCTCTTGAGTATTTCCAACACATATCACAAAATTTGTTTAAATGGTAAAGAAGAGATATCCCCATAACCCATTAAATTCATAACATTTATGTATTCATCTAGAAGTCCCTTCAGAAATATAGTACAGGTAAGATCATGGTTTATGGTATTATGTTTTGATTTTTATAGATTAGAGAAAAATATTTCCAAGTAATCTTCTAGACTCTCATCCTCTTTTTGATACATTCTAAAAATGTCCTCTTTACAATTCTGGGGTTTGAAGTATGCTTGGTATTTCTTGAGGAAAATATTTATCATGGTCTCCCAATATGAAATAAAATTTTCACCTAATCCTGTAAACTATTTTAGTGCACTCCCTTTTAAAGTTTCAGGAAACAAATGAATTTTATGTGCATCATTTGTATATCCATAAGTTCTACATAAGATGTCAAATTCAAATAAGAAGGAATCAAGATCTTCAATAGGTTAACCATAAAATTTTGGAAGAATTGAGGGAGGAGAATTTTTCATCTTTACCTCGTTACCAAGAGATATAGGTAAATCTATAATAAGAAATATGAAAGTGACTTCACTTTCTTCTTCTCCTTCCGCTTCACCGTCTGCTCTATGTATTCTTTCTTCCCTTTCTACAGTGCCTCTTTATCTTCTTCTTCTTTTTCTCTTATTTGTTCCATTGTTTCTAGTATTCCATCATCTACATCCCCTAATATTATTCCATCTGGTGCTCTTCTTGGGCCACCTCCTTCTGTATGAGATTCAACATCTGCCATTTCTCTTCCCCAAAAGACCCAAAATTGTTTGTTCCAATCTTCTTGCTTGTCTTATGATTATTCATATTGTTCAACAACTTCCTTTGTTTGTGTTTGTTTAGTTCTTTCTACAACAACCTATTTTCCTTTATCATTTTTAGAACATGGAATCAATTCAGTAGTCGATGATTTTATGCAAGATACCAGATATATAAAATATGCAGAACAAAAATAAAATGCTAGAAATGCTAGAAATGGCAGAATAACAGTAAAATATCCAGCATAATATTCAAAATACACAGAAATGATATACGAAATAGCAATAGAAAAGCACTTTGATTCAGAAAGCAATGTTCACAGGCCTCTTCGAGAGGGCAACCTCTAGTCGAGCAACACTCTGTTACAATAATCTCCAAGCTAGGGTTTTCATACCCTCGACCCTTATTTATACTAAATGTGTCTATTAAGAGAAGCATCTAGAGGAAGATCCTTCTAGAAGCGAAAGCTTCTATTAGGTCTTCTTACATCCGCCTTATTCTATTTTATTGAAAGGTCTTATTAATATTGACCTTTATTACATCCGAATGCATTGATCTACCTATGTGCGGGTTAGGACCTTATCATGTCCGCCCCCCTAAAAACAACCTTGTCCTCAAGGCTTGAGATGTGGAAACTGCTGCAGAATGGTAGCTGGTTCCCAAGTGGCATATGTTGGAGTCATATCTTTCCACTGTACTAGCACTTCCTTGATGGTTCTCTGACGCAGGCGACGCTCCCACTGGTCCAAAACTGCTTCTGGTTGTAGCCAAATGGATCCTTCTTCAGATAATTCTGGAAGGTTGGTTTGAATTTGGCACCTGGTTCCAATCACCTTCTTCAAGCATGAAACATGAAAAACAGGATGTAGCTTCGACTGACTGGGCAGAGCTAACTGATATACGACTTGTCCCACACGCTTGAGAACTGTGTAAGGGCCATAAAATTTGGGTGCTAGCTTCTGACACT
>JASDQU010223620.1:4309-14902 GCA_032191745.1 Picea mariana | reverse complement strand
GAGTCTAGATGCCACATTGGGATCATCACCAGCTAATGCGCATTTTCCTTGGGATTATCACCATACTAGCACATTACTCGTGATTCCCTGATCTCCTCCTCACTTCACTCTATTTCAGTCAGTTAACTAAAGACTGAGAGACTAGTTAACTCAGACTAGGTGGCAGTTCACTTTCGTAACTTCCTGAGAGACTAGACTAGGTGGCAGTTTACTCCCATAACTGTTGGTGTGTGTCCATATCACTCTATACCACCACTATGGTGCATTGGATTCTCCTCTAGTGTGCATTAGTTGAGTTATGCAAAGTATATAATGTGTAAATTATCATTCATTCATTTGGTTAATTAGAATTCTTCCATTATTTCTCTCTTGTTTCTCTTTTCTCATATTTTCTCTACAAACTGTGTATGTCATTTTCTAGCTAGATTTTTTCTATGCAGGTTCAACACATTTACAAATTTATCTAGCAATGGATCTCCTCTAGCCATTTGTTTCCATGCTCAAACTAAGAGCAAACAAATTAGAAAGAATGAGGAACCTAGAATGAAAGAGTGAGAAGAGTGTAAGAATGAATGGAGAATAGTAAGTGAACCCCCAAACAACCCAAAGAGATTTTTATATATTTACTTGAAATCAAGAACTCCATGGCCTCCCCAAGAAGCTCATGTAACCACTTTTCTCCATCAAATCAATTATGGGTAAATAAAATATAATAAAACACTTATCCCCTTAAGCCCCATCTCTCATGGAATCGTATCCCCCTATGTCTTTTGTTCTCATATGTCTTGCAACCAATGATGTATTTTATTAAAACATATAGATGTATTACATTTTATAGGCACTCCGACCCCTCTTCAAATTTACCGGCTCACCAGCCTAAGTCACAATTACATAATACATTTTAGTTCCTAGGTATTAAAATTGAGATGTTACATCCCCCTCCCATTATTTTGGCATTGTCCTCAGTGCACAACACCATAGTAATGTTATTACAATTCTAGTCACTCTAGCCTTTCCTCTTCACAGGCAGCCTATCCAACCCTTATATACATAGGAACTCCATCCTAGAAAGAAACATGCATACATAGGCAATTTGGCCTAAAACATGCACACATATTTTACAATTTACATTTTATGGTAGTAGTTCCAATCAACAAGCTGTCATTCCCCATTAACCATGCAAAACCCAAAGAAATGAACCCCTTTCTCTTTCATGTAGTCCCTCACGTTGTTCCATTTCTCTCCAGGGATCTAGTGCACTCATCCAGGAATACTTCAGAGTTACGGCTTCAAGAACTCCAGCTACAACAAGTCCACTGGACTTTTTTCATTATATGCCTTCATCATTGAGTTCAAATTCCTTCTAGTGCTATTTTTCATGATCTTCCATCTTCCATAGCCAACATCTCATCTATATTACAAACATACAATCATGATGATATATCATTATAACAATGGTTAATCATAAATGTCAAATATATTTTATATAGGAAAAAAAAAAATTCTCAGCATAAGCTTCCTGCCCATAATTCATTTGTCTCTTGCAGCTGCATCATCACCCAATACCATTATTCCTACAATTTTCTCAACCTTCAATCAACCAAACCAATTGTTATCATATCATAACAAATTTTTTAATTTCTCAAATTTGTTTATATAGAGGAAATATAATTTCGCCAGCATGAGCATTTTTCTCATAATTCTTGCCTATGTAGCTGTAGATATCAATATTTCTTATGGGCTTACATCCATGCCATATCCAAGACCATTATTGATGCAATTTCCTCAATTTACATGCAACCAAACAGATTGGTAGTAATTTTTAAATTCCAATTTCCAAAATTGTTTTATATAGAAAAATAAAGTTTCCAGACATGAGCTTCAACTCATAATGTTTGGCTACTGCAACAATATGAATTGGTCTTATTTATGGGCTTACATTTCTTCCATATACAAGACCATTCTTGTTGCAATTTCCCCCATTTACAATCAACCAAACACATTGTTAGCATATCATAATAAATATACATTTTCATGACAACAATTACAAAGTTTCACAAAGTGTTTTTAGAATTGATTGCATCAACAATTCAATCACTTCCATTAATCCAACTATAACTGGAATGAACCCATCATTCTCTACACATGTATTATATACCAATTTTTTTCTTTATTCTAGGCATCAATATTTTTATTATTATGTTCCCTCGACAAATATTTTCCATAATTCATCATTATGCAACTACTTTAACCTGCAACTTTCAGGTTACAATATCTAACAACTCTTGAAGTGTTTCTCAACTTCACGATTTATAAATACTCACATCATTTAAGTTGTTAGCATAATCATTTCTATGCCATATATTATATGTATGCATTCACCAAAATGCATTTAATAATTCATTTAATACCACTTGTAACATTTTCAATAGGTCTAAAAAGAAATCTTAGAATTGTAACAAACAACAATTCAATCACCTTCAACTAGTATTCATATTAAATATAATGCAGCTATCCATCATTATATATTTTCATCACCACATCCTTTTCATAATGTAAGAAATAATTACCAATAAAATAACGAAATCAAAGTGTCAATACCCATGGCCACATCTACACAATGCATCCCTGTATTGACTACATAATACCACATAATTATGTCATGCATTCCACCATGGTGAGATGGAAGGTCAGACCAATGCCTCAACACATCATCTGAACTCTTCCCAATACTGCCTGACTAGTTGGATACCCTCATCTTCAACTCATACAAAACATAAGGAAACATAGATCCTAAATGCTCTTTAGTGTCCGCAAAGAAGTTGTAGTCCAAACATCAACTATATAGGGTAAGCCATTGAGAACTCACATAACACTATATCCCTTCCATAACCAACCATTTCATAGTCTCACACATGACTAGCTCTATGGGTGTTCATTGTTATAACAAGAGTATGTCTTTTGACTTCAACTGGTTATGATAACATAACCAATCATAACACAATATGCAGTTTAACATTTTATCTAAGTGCATTCTAGGATCAACAACATTTACATTCTCTAGGCCTTCAACCATTACATATCAATTTGAATCTTGAAAAGTTGGCTAAGTGGAATTCTTACCTCAATTCCCTTCAACATCTATGCATCAAAAGAAACTAAATGCATACCCACATGTTTGTTATCAACCTACTTGATGCTACTTGATCAACTGGTATTTGTAGAAGCTCACATGTTTCCTCCTCCATCACCATTCCTGCCACCCTCATAGATCTTCACATAGATGAAAGTCACAAACAACAACAACATCCACGTCTTTAACCATGCTATATCATTTTTTTTTTCTGAACACATAATCCATCATTACTCATGCTCAATTTCCATAACATGATGATTGCATAACTACAAACTATTCTAAGTCCACAAGCATGCCATATGCATATCTAAGCGTGTACATATGCACAAATGCACAACCATATGCACCAAGCATTCACTGTCATCATGCCTACGAATGCTTTTAACATCATTGTATGCATCATGCACTCTAGTACATTTCTGTTTCAGTTCACTTATTATTTATTTATTTATGTTTTAACTAGTTTTCATTGAATTTCTTCAAATCTTTGTCGCCTTGTGTGCTCCCACTCTGCTCCTATGAACAATTGTTCATGGTATGAAAATTTTCCAGTTACGTTCCACTTGGCCATTCTGCAATCCAATCGAGGTGTTCTATTTGCAAGAACTTCTCTTAGGAAACCATATCCAAAATTTTCCTTTATGAAACATTCCATAACCTTGGAATGAAGTATCTTAGAGCATTCCATCACTCTACTATCACAACATTCTTGAACCAAATAAAATTACTCCTAGTTTTCCATTATATTACTTCATTACCATTTCCCTGTGAAACCATACCTTTCACACTTAATACCATTCCCAATGGAAGTCTATTTTCATTCAGTGGCACTTTTCAAGTGAAGGTGCATTCGTTATTCTATGTCTAATTTCTTTGCATTGATATCCTTCTTCCACTGTTAACTTTGATATTAGAAGTGACTTTCTTTCTTTAAGTAATTTTAGAAAAGTAGCTAATTCATATATACCAAATCCTTTCTGGGAACTCTTTTGCTTGGCACATAGAGATGATTCAAACATCACCTCTTAAACTGCTTGTTCTCTTTCATATCAAGCTTTGCAGCTATGTACACCTCGTTACCTTCGATGTTATGGAGACTTAATTTTCCTTTATATTCCCATTAACGACGTTATTGTCCTGTTGGATTCATGTCCTATGTGATAATTCTTCTTTCTTTTCTTGTAATTCATCTCGATTCTGTAGCAGTTGATTACTAATTCTTTAGTTTCACTCTTCTTTAGTTCTTTATCCACTTTTCATTACTTGCCATGTGGCTCTTTATTGCCTCAAACAACTTCTACAAGATCTGTCACGCTTCCATGAATCTAATATTCAATTCTAGAATTGAAATTATCTGGTTATACTTCTAATTCTGGAAAATGTACAAGCAATCATTTTTGTTAGAAATATGCACATCATAAAAAAAATTCAATTAATGCTACAGGTGCGTTTTATGCTCAATTTATGAAAAATTATATCACAAATTACAAATTATAATAGTTCCAAGTTATTTTCCTATAAATTATATTTCCAACTACTATACTCTTGCCCCGATTAGATTTTTGAGCTGAATGTTATGGCTTCCTGAAAAAGCCACTTTCATCATTTTTGTGCATTTTATCCACTGGTGCAATTTTATTGAAGTGATAACTTCTGTCAATTGCATACGAAACTATGTCAGGAATTAGAGAATTTTTTATATTATACATAAATAATAATAATAACATGGAATCCATTAAAACTCTTATAATTTCAATCTGATGTTCCAGTAAAAAACTACCACAATCTGGAATCTGGAACTTTGTCCTTTTTCACTCCTTTTTCGAGACTTAGTAGCTTTAGCAGAATTGACTATCTCTCAATATGTGCACTTCTAGAAAAATTTCACTAAAAAACATTTGTTTGTCCTGGTCATTATTTAAAATGTCAAGTAAATAAAATTTTCCAGTTTTTTCATCTAAGGCCACTTTTGCTGCTCTGAAAATCTCAAAAATCCCCCAAAAGTGGTCCAAAATAGTGGATTTTGGCCTATTTCAACATCCCCATTCCAATCCTCTTAGTATTTATTTAGTTCCATCGTGGGTTATTAGTGTGTCTTCTTTCTAGACTCTCCACAAGAGTTTCAACGTAATCTGGACCTCTACGAGTGGTCTGGACCGAGATCTTTAAAAACCACTATTTTACAATTTATGACAAATCTAAGAAGAAATGGACAATGACCTCTCTAACACATTTGTAGATCCCGTCTCTGCAGACAAAAACCATAAGTTTCATCCAAATATGACCTAATATTCTCTATTTATGGAAAAAATAAGAAAATAGCTCCATGTTTTTTTTTTGAAACTGTGGAGCAGTTTTGCCTAACTGAGATCTACATTGTCGATCTCAAGTCAGAAGCATTCTGGACCATTAATACGCTCTATATCATCAATCAATGATTGAGGATAATTGATTTCCTTTATGAACCAAGCCTTCCCACCAAGATCCTGATGCCCGATCATCTACCATCGACCATCGACCATTCTTCTTTGCAAACCAAAAGTCACCCACGAATCTCGTTGATGCCTGATCACCGGCCATCAACCATCGGTCATTTCTCCTAACAAACCAAGTTTGTTTGAAAATATCATCAAACCCCGACCATCGACGATATGCCATCTCTGCTGATGTGGCATGACACATCATCACCCTCATTTCCCTCATCGACCATCGACAGTCTCTCTTGAAAGAATCTAAACTTCACACTAAATCTTCCAATCCTCGATCCATCAATGATCTTAGATGTCTACTAGCCTAAATTCAACACTTCGCAAAAATTGTTGATTCCTGACCATCGACCATCGGTGATTTTTGTTGCTTAACTTCTGCACTTCACCAAAACTTTTTGATCCCCGACCATTGGTCATCGACAATTTATGTTGGCGAACTTCAACACTTTGCCAAACCCTTTGATCCCTAACCATTGATTGTCGGCAATCGAAGATGTCTCTTGGAAAACTTCAACACTTCGCCAAAACTTGTCGATCCTCGACCATCGGCCATGGGTGATTTCAAATGTCAATTCATTGAAGTTTTACACTTCGCCAAACTTGTCGATTCCCGACCATCGACCATCGACGATCTTTGTTGGCGAACTTAAACACTTAGAAATTTTGGCAAAATTCATCAATGAATCCAGACCGTCACTCTACCTCATTTTCAAACCACCGAAAGAAATCTCATCTGTCGATCTGCTAACTTTGTAAAACTTTAAAAACATTATGATTTTAAAAAAATTTCAAGAACGAATTAGGGTCGTTGATTCTTTGAAATTTTACCTGCACTACAACGACCATTAAAATACAATTTTTTTCAACCTTCCAAGTTGAATTCGTCTTTACAACTCTTCATATTGAATCAATTAAACTGCTCAGAAAATATTGACTCATTTCAACTTGGATCTTCTTCACAAATTTGAGGATTTTTCTCTCTAATATTTCTGTTTTTCCCCAAACTCGTACAGAACAAAAATCTATGACAACAAATTTTCTCGTTTCACACTTGTTTCGACCCATACCAGTCTAATGTTTCAACCAGAAGCTCTGATATCAATCTATAATGTACCCATCCACACACAGGCTAGGCATGCTACCTCAAAAACACACTTCAAAATTGATCTCGAATTCTAATAACAATTATTTTAATAAAGAAGCATGAAAGACTCACGTGCATAAAACAAGATTCATGAAACAATATAAAATAAATGAACAATGTTCCATGCACATTAATAACCAACAAGAATGCACATGAAATTACATCTCCTATATAAATATACACAACAAAATATACATTATACATAAAACATAGATATCACTTATATTTTCAAGTAAACATTCACCAATTGGATGAGACCAAGGATGTTCCTCCCAACCATAAACACTATTGTTCCAATTTTCAACAGTAGGTCATCCCAGATCTAGGGCTATGAATCCACAAGGATGGGGGCCTAGGTCAAATATAAAACACACAACATTTGGCTAATTAGCTCTCAAGTTTCCCAACTCCACAAAAATCCTAATTTCCAGCTCTCTTTCCCTTTCATCCTACACAACCCAAAGAAATGAACCCCTTTCTGTGCCATGCAGTCCCTCGGGTTGTTCCATTTCTCTGCAGGGATACAGTGTTGTTGGTCAGGAAATCTCCCTGCTGGAAAATCCAAGGATTCTCAGTTGTGGATAGTTCTTTCCGAAATTCCACCAATCACATGCACATAGACATCCATTCCTTCCTGGAATGATCAATAATTTATTACAACCATATAGCAATGGCTCTCTGCCTCTAGCCATTTTTTCCACACTCATACCAAGAGAACACGAATTAGAAAGAATGAGGAACCTAGAATAAAAAAGTGAGAAGAGTGTAAGAGTGAACGAAGAAGAGAAAGTGAACCCCCAAACATACCAAAGAGTTGTTTATATATTTACTTGAAATCAAGAACCCCATGGCCTCCCCAAGAAGCTCATGTCACTAATACATATGGGCAGATTATTCTACAAATTTTTTCCATGTTTCCATTATTTTCATGTTTTTTTTTTTTTTTTTTAATTTTGCGGGTTTTCGTCGCTATTGCCATGAAAGTTCGTTGTTGTAGCTACAAGTATGTGTTTTTTAAATTAGGAGGGATTTTCATCACTATTGCCATGAAATTTCGTCGTTATAGCTACGAGTATTGCCTACCTCAAAAAGCACCTACTAACAAACATGGCTTGCAATGACTAGTCGATTTTTTGCGGGTCAACTCATGCATTTTCATCGCTATATCAATGATAATTGATCTATATATACCTGAATTTAAGAGACTTTGCAACACATTTGCTATAGTTGTGACATTGTTCGTGGCTTTTGTTTGAGCTGTTTATTTTTTTCGTCACCCCACCAGTTGAACAAATCCAATTCTCTATCTAAATAGCTCGGATTTTGAACTTGCAAGGATAGTATGTTTATCTATTTATTTATTTACATATACTCATTTAACTTGTAAATTTTCGTTCAAATGAAATTTCATGTAGCTTGTTTTTCCCTTGATAATATATGATATGTGCATTACCATATTTCAAAATTTTATGTCATTGGTTTTTGGATCTAGTTAGTATATTCTATGGAAATTCATGTGAAATATCAAGAAAAATATTTTCCAAAGAAGTATTTTAGGAAGAGAGAAAATTAGTCCATCAATAATACAATTCAAACATTAAAAATGGATGTCATTATCAATCTAGATCAATTTGAGCCTACAATTCCTTATGTAAATTTAATCCTTATTACAAAACCACCAACTCATAACAACTTTACCGATTGGACTAATGTTTGAAATAGAAAGTGGAAAAAAAATCCTCTTAGGTCTAATCCTATCCCTTAACGACCTTATTAGCTCTCTAACGTTTTTGTTTCTATGATGTTGTGCCTATATATATTAATTTCATATTTTTAGTCTAGTATTAGGTTAGGTTAGCCATATAACATTGTGTTCTTATGTGATGTTGTTTCTCTCAATTTTTTATAATCACACACAATTCTAGATGTAGTGATTAACTCTAGTTTGTAGTTGATGTACCTTTTTTATACACTATTAATAATGAGTAGCTAAAATATAAAAATTTCATGATGAAATCTACAATAACATGATGAAATAAACTAGTCAGACAATGAAAAATGAGAACATGCCAAAGTGTCTTAGAAAATAAAATCGTGACCACTATAAGTAGCATAAAATTGTGACCACTGTATGTAGCTGCAAATCAACACGTCATAATTTAAACCAACAAAACCCAATTGTGGATGACAAGTGGATGGAATTCGTTTTTTAGTGGTGAATTTCAAAGATTGACATTTTCTCTACAAAACAACATAGAGGCTAGTGTATTGTATTGAGTGATTCAAGTTTGAGAAATTTTGACCACTTTCGTTAAATGGTGTGTAATTATTTTCCATGGTGATTCAATACACACTAATCTAAAGTACAAATTGAAGCATATCGATCTTAATAGTTAATCGATAATAAAAAAAAAACATGTCAAAATGTCTTAGAAAAAATAATTGTGAGAATTGTAGGTCACTATAAATAAACATATCATAATCGAAAGGAGTAGCTAAAATATCATGAAGGAGTAGCTAAAATATAAAAATTTGACAACTTACTGTTTGGTATGGTGTAGGTAAGATAATTACTTGTCAGTACAAGAATTTGTCACTATGAACGAAAATGACAAGAAGCTTGCTCAGTTTAGAGCAGCATTAGGGGGCGAGCGACGATGGAAAATGATATTTCCCTTGCTATGATTGCAGGGTCTTGCAAAGAAGAAGACTTTTAATAAAATCAATTGAAATACATTATAGGGAGAAGGGGCACACTAAAGGGGGTTATGAATATCATCCCTTGGTAAGAGGATTCAATATTTAATGTATTATCTATAATAGTCATCATGTCATGAATTTTAGTAATATTTCTTATCATTTTTTTTATATTTTCTATACACACTAACTTTTCTACGTTGTTATTAAATATATAGACGATGCACCCAAAATGTCAACCTCCCGAGAGTTATTTGCCAAGTAATAGCAGAAACACTCCTTTACAGGGTGATGAACTTCAAGATCAGAATATTGAAGCTATTGATCAAGTTANATGATATGGATGGAGATAACGTTAGTGATACAAATCAGGAAGATGAGATACATAGATTGATCCAAGACACATTTTCTCTAATGGATGAGGACAACTAGGATGATAGTCATGATGTTGATCCTCTACTTGAGAAGTCACGTCAACCTCTTTATGAAGGCTCAACAACAAATTTTATATCTTCTATATTGTTGTTGGTTAACTTGAAGGTTTTGAATGGTTTATCAAATACATGCCTCACACAGATCTTAAGGTATTTAATTTGTTAATTATTTATGCTTGCATGTTCACAAATACTTAAAAGGTTCAATTTTTTCCTATATTTCTATTGTTTTCTAATTTGTAAAGTATGGATGTGATATTGATGATTAATATTGTTTAGATTGACTGATTGTTTTGAATTTTGTATATTGTTAGGTGAATTTCTATTACAGATGTCAAATATTTTTCCACGCACATATCAAGAAATATTCGTGATTATGAAATAAATTGGAATGGAGTATCAAGCTATTAATGCACGTCCTAATGATCACATCATATACTATGGACAATAAACATTAGAAAATGAATTCCCACAATGTCAAATAAGTATATATCGAACCGATAAAGTGTCAAAGAAGGTGCCTTGCAAAGTTCTTCGTTATATTCTGATAATTCCATGTTTCCAGCGATTGTTAAAGTGCCAAAGTATATCACAGTTTATGGATTTCCATGCAAAGAACAAAAGTCAAGACGATGTTCTTTGAATGCCTGCAGATGGTTCTGCATTGAAGTACATCAAAGAAAAGTAGCCAAT
>JASDQU010223618.1:0-10676 GCA_032191745.1 Picea mariana | reverse complement strand
AAAGAATAAGGTCACTCAACGATCTTTTCAATTTTAGGGAGTCTATAAAGAGCTTAACTATGGACTCCGTGGGGGTTCCTTTTTCATAAGTTTAGTCCCTCAGGCCCGAAAAAGGGATAAAATTATACCTAAGAGTACTCTTCTATAGAGCTGAAGTTCTATAGAGTATACCTTTGTTCGTACAGTTGACCGTCTGGACCGAAAAATCGGTAAACTACCGAAGGACAGACGTGACTTAAAATTTCAGTTTAACGAGCATGAAAGGTTACAAGATCGCTCGGAAATCTTTTCATGTTTAGAGGGTATGAAAAGGGCTTAAAAGGAGACCCATTATTTTTTGGGAGTCCTGAGGGTGATATCAAGAGCGAAGAAGAATCATGCAAATGAGGCTCAAACTCATATTCAAGAAAAACTATAAGGACTCCCGAGCGTACAGTGTTTTAGAGACAGCATGAACACCATAATGCAACTAGGACCTACCTAGGGTATCCATGTTCTGGTAAGATCTACCGCCAAGTTGCGACACTTCTAAAGCAGATATGATGGTTCTGTGTCACAACCTGATGGGATCGATCCTATGGCAGAGGAAAAAGACAACGAGACACAAAAGTTGAGGTAGTAACCTAACCTATATGCTCAAGTTGATTCTTGGAATAATTTTCATGGACCATCAAATTTTTATTTTTTTTTGAAACTAAAAAAAAGTGTCCCAATACCCGATCAAATCCCTCCCATATAACTCCTGAATCACTCTAAATGGTTTTTGGTATAAAGAAACTGATAAGGAAGGCCAAAAAAGTGACAAAAAGAGGCCAAAAAGTATATAAATAGAAGTTGGCAGCTCATTATCACCATTGCTGATTTGGAAATTGACTCTGGAGCCAAAAGACCCCCTTTGATAAAAATGGTGATTCCGGGAGCTATAGTGGACGAAACGAACTTCCGCTTGGACCAAGTAAGTACAAACTCCCCTATCTAGCTATTCAATTCTTTAATTTTTCTTTTGAGTTTGTTTTTTGGGTGGGCGTCGACTTTTAAAAGGTCGGCCCTAGGTCCACGCGGTCTGTCTCTGGACAGGTTGCATGTACACTCGGGCAAAGTAAAACCTACCCGCGTGTACATGTGACTATCACCTAGACAGCATGCGTGGACCCCCCTTTATAGGTAAAAGAACCAAAAAGCCCTTACCAAATCTCCCGAACTTTGTTGTGTTGGCAGGATGTATGTCCACTAGAGGGAAAGGGAGCATGAAGCAATTAGTGAGTTGGTTGCGGGAGATACGAATGTTGTGGCTGCGTTGATGCAATGTGGTTTACTTAAGTTCTTACTGTGTCCATTTATGCGAGCGCAACCGAGGCTACTGAATGCCTTGATTGACTATTGGCACCCTGATGCAGAGGCTTTCATGCTAGAGGGGCAATCACTGGTGCCCACCACCGAGGATATCTACTTTTTGACTGGCCTCTCAAGGAGAGGGGAACCAATCAATTTCAGGATGTTTCCAGCGGGGCCGCTTAACATAGCGGATTTGATAGCCCTGCATTGTGAGGCTGGGACAAACCGTTTGAGCTTCCAGGTGCCCATAAATAAGATCACTGACCTATCACTGCAAGTGATATTATTACTTATTGGGCGGATTACCGGTTCAACAACCTTGCATCAGGCGTCTCGCGCATAGATGAACTGTGTTATCCAATGCTTGAATGCACACATTTTTTACTGGAGTACCACACTACTGGAGTGCATGAAGAGGCAATTGACAGATTTTCGTCAACGGACATAGAGGAACTTCGGGTTCGAGACGATTTTGTGTTCATTCTTCTTTGAGAGAGTTTCGAGCTTTAGTCCTCGGGAAGTGGTATGAGGACATCAGGCCTCTTTTCCTACTATATGTAGATGGACAGTATTACTGTCGTGACAGGGTGGTGGAAGGACCATTGAGTCCTTCGATGATGACTTCTTTGCATGGTTGTCACGACAGATCCCTGTGATCGAGGATTACCCATATGCAGGGATAGACTTTTCTAGAGATCCTGAGATACCCGTGCCTCCTGGTGAGGAGTGAGGGGAGATGGGTAAGTCTCCACCTTTGTAGTTTTTTTGTTGTATATGTAATTTTTATGTTATTTTTGTTATATATATCATTTTTTTATATGCCAGAGTATTTGATGGATATATGTTTGTTGCATGCAGATGTGGGACCTGTGTGACTTGCCGATTATGCACGGAACATGCGTCGTCCTCGGCCAGAAGCCGCAGCTGCCGCTGTCGGGGGACCAGCAATAGCAGGAAACCTCCCAGCCGGGGAGGCTGAGAGGGTACTTAGACGAGTTGAGCGGAACTTTACTGCACTCACTCGCACAGTCTTGATGGTAGAGATAGAGGACTTGCTGCCATCCATGCAGCCTCATGTAGTGGGGGCACCTCGGACGTGGGTCCGATTGTTTAGGCGTTTAGCCCATGCCGTGGACCAGTATAACAGGGCCCATAGGCCCTGAACCTATTTAGACTTTTTACGTGCCACGAGCATTACTTGTATATATTTTTTGAGGGCATAAGCCTTGTGACTCGTTATTGGTCCTATTTTTTAGGCGCTTGCGTCCATCTATGTACTCTGGTTACTTTATGATGTTATATATGGTTTTTTTATCTTTTGTGTCTTTATGGATTACGTGTGCAAAAATGTGTTTACATGCTTATGTCAATGTTCTTTCATATGTGTGCAAGATGCCAATCTAAAATTTGATTAGCTAGAGTATTTGTAATTTGGTTTAATCTCCTAGGAACATGAAAATATGTAATATAATCAAAGTTTCGTTCTAAGAGAGGTACCCTAAGGAATCGTCGGTGTAAGGATGGATCATGAACCCAGTATACTCTGTTTAGCTGAGACACAACCATTTGAGCATCGAGATAGACCCAGAGATGAGAGATACCCAATGACAAGGTGTCACGAAGCAACTCAATAACTGCACTATACTCGGAGACATTATTTTTGGTGTCACCTAAGCATATACCTCTGGAAGATAACAACTAGCCCTGAGGTGTAAAGATTACCCAAGCTATGGAGGCAAGTCTCCGAGTGTGCCGACTAGCACCGTCTGCATACCCAACGAACACCTCGGAATCACTTGACATCTGCCATATTGACAAAAGATAACATCAATGACATGTCCACAACACTTAAAAGAAACTAAAAAGTAATAGTACAAAGACTATACATATGTTACAAAAAGTTACCCACAGTGACCTGCCTATGAGTAATACTTCTTGAGGTAGATCCCATTTCTAGGCTCCGCCAAAGCATTCCCTTCAAAATCAACCAGACGATAAGCGCCCTTTTTTAATCCCTCTTTTATGATGAAGGGTCCGAACCACATGGGTTTGAATTTTCCTTCCCCAGGGGGTCCTTATCTTGGTCATAGACCAGGACAAGGTCACCTTCAGAGAAAATCCGAGGATGAATGAACCTATCATACTGACACTTGACCTTATGTTTGTGAGCCTCATTGGCCAGGGCCACATCACGATGCTGCTCATTGAGCTGCTCAAGGTGTACTAACCGTTCTTCAAGTGGAGAAGTGTCTAACAATAATTGTACTGCCAATTTTAGAGATGGGATCTGACATTCGATCGGCAAGACTGCCTCCAGCCCGTAAACGAGTTGAAAGGTGAGAAATCGGTTGCAGTCTTAATAGATGTTCGGTAAGCCCATAATGCCGAGTATAACATCAAATGCCAATTTGACTTGGCTGAGTTAATAGTTCGCTGTAGAATAGTCTTAAGAGTTTTATTTACAGCTTCGACCTGCCCATTGCTTGGGGGTAGTAGGGTGATGAATTCTCTTGCCATAACCCAAGCTTTGATGTTAACTCGGTCATCATTTGGTTCTGAAAGTGACTGCCATGGTCAGTAACAATCTCTCTCGGGACGTCGAACCTTGCTATGATCTGGTTGAATAAAAAGAGAGTTGCAGTCTCTCCATCATCTTTAAACATTGGCATAGCTTCGACCCACTTAGTGAAGTAGTCTACAACTACGATGATATAGCGATGCCCCCTTGCTGACAGGGGGTTGCAAGTAGTGTAATCAATCCCCCACTTGGTGAAGGGACCAACTGTGATGACAGGAAACATGGGAGCGGGATGTGCCCTCATCTTCCAAGAGAAGATTTGGCAAGGATGGCACTTCTTGACCAATTCCATACAATCTTTGATAAGTGTCGGCCAGAAGTAACCTGCTCATAGAATCTTTTGGGCTGTTGACAACCCAGACAGATGACCACCACAAGCTCCATTATGGCAATTTTTGAGCACGATGACTGCCTCCTCATGTGTGAGACATCGATGTAAGATGCAGTCTACACCTCTCTGATACAACGTATCATTGAGTATGAGATAATTCTGAGCTTGATGGCGTATACGTCGACACTCATCGCGAGAAGAAGAAGTGGGGCACTTCAAAGTCTGGAGATAGATAAGTATATCTCCATACCAGGGATATGAAGATGTGATCAAAAACATATCTCCCTGAATAGGCGATTCTTCAGGCACAACGTCACCTGACTCAACCGGAAGTTCCGAAATAAGCTTTGCGAAGACCAATGACTTTTTGGACTTTGTTGAAACGAAGTCTAAGTCAAATTCCTGGAGGATGACTATCCATCTACTGATTTTTCCACCTATAACCCGTCATGTCAACATGTACTGGAATGGATTCACGACAACGATGACGGTGGTCTTGCGAAACATAACATAATGACGGAACCGTTGAACGGCATGAACTGCCACCAACGTAAGTTTTTCGATATGAGAATAATTGAGTTCCAGTCCTATGAGGCCTCAACTCAGGTAATATATCACGTATTCTGAGAACAAATCATCTTCCTGAACTAAAACCATGCCAATGGTTGACTCTGCGGCAACCAGATATAATAAGAAATCCTTGTTATAGTTAGGTGGTCGTAGCAGAGGGGTCATTGTGAGGGCGTGTTTTAATGCGTCAAAAGACCGTCGAGCAACATTGTCCCAGTAAAAAGGAACATCTTTCTTCAGTAAGCGCATAAAGCCCTTGGTGTTTTCGGCATAGTTGGCGATGAAGCATCGTAAAAAGTTCGCCTTGCCTTATAGACTCTGAAGTTGAAGGATTGTGCGTGGGGGGGGCAACTGGATTATTGCCTCCGCCTTGAGAGGATCGAGCATGATCCCTGTTGTTGATACGATGAAACCTAACAAACATCCTGACATTACGCAGAAGCTACACTTGTTTGGATTCAAGCGAATCCTAAAGTAGCGACAACGTTCGAAGATTAGTCTAAGGTGTGTGTGATGATCCGTTCTCTTGCGAGATCGTGATGCTAAATCATCTAGGTAGGCCTCGACTATATGCTTGAGATCATGAAAAGCAAAAGACATGGCCTGCTGGAATGTGGCTCCATCATTTTTAAGACCAAAAGGCATCTTACGATATGCGAATGTACCCCAAAAACAAATGAATGTCGTTTTGTGTTGGTCTTCGGGTTTGATTTGGATTTGATTATATCCCGAAAAACTGTCCATGAAAGAAAAGGCTTCGCAACTAGCACATTCATCAATGAGCTGATCGATGAATGGTGTTGGAAAATTATCTTTGGGACATGCCTTGTTCAAATCATGGAAGTCAGTACATACACGAATCATGCCTTGTTTTTTATTGACCAGCATAGGATTTTACACCCATTGGGTCAAATGGATAGGATAGATAAAACCTACCTTTAGCAATTTCTCAACCTCAATCTTGATGGCTGTTGCTTTCTTAGGATTAACTGGATGAAGTTTCTGTCAAACAGGCTTTGCATCACGATACGTTGTGATTTCATGTTCAAATATTTTTGGATCGATACCTGGCATTTCCTCATAAGACCAGGCAAAAACATCGTGGAATTATTTGAAAAGATTCATGTAGATTTGAATCTCTTCGATGGAGCAATCTGCTCCGACAAAGATGTTCTCCATGATGCTAGGGTTTCGGGAGATGTCGATTGGTATAGTTTCAGCGATAGTTTCCATATTTCCCTCAGCACAAATTTCATGTGTAGCTAAGATATTAATAGGACACGACTGATCTCCCGTCATGGTCACGGTGAATTATCCTGCTCCGATTCGGGTTAACTCCGAGAGAAAATATGATCTGTGATGAATATCTTCCCAAGGTTTGTCCGGAATAGTCATTTCTTCGATTACTGCTTCATCAGAAGGCAAGAATAAGTCTAACGAATCAATGTTAGCGAGAGAACCCTGAGCCCAAATAGGCTTTAAAAGTGGATCTAACTCTTGTGTAGGGGTCGGATCTGGGTTAGCTGAAGCTTGCTGGACTAAAGAGTATGCTACTTCAGTGGCAGAAAAGGGCATGGACATGCTTGGGTGCCCTGTCTCATCCATTGTGGCCAATGGGGAAGGAAGGACCCATGGATCCTCGAAGTAAGTCGTGCGGAACGACGAAACTTGAAAAATCTCAACCTTATGGTGATTAGATATAAATTTGATATCACTCTGAGGAAGTGGGTAATCGAAGGTACCCATCAAGGATGGGCACAAACCAATTCCTACGTTGACGATACCTGGTTGAGGATTATCAATCATCGGGACCTTGGATGCCCCCAAAGCTGGGTCAGGTCTAGAGAAAGACAATTGATCGATGGTCACTATCCGGCCCTCGTGTGGAAACAAAAATATCCAGAAAACTATAGCAACCACAGCTTGCATAGCATAAGTCCAACTCCGTCCTAACAAGAGGTTATAGTTGAGAGGAGCATCGACTACCTCTACTTCGACACACACGGTCTTCCCTCCTAACTACACGGGTAAAGAAGGAACGATGCCATGTGGTCGGAACGAACGACCGTCGAAAGCAGTGAGGAGAGTAGGTGATGGAGACAAAACAGGCTAGACAATGGCCTTCCAACATGCCAATGACATAACGCATGTCAAGGCACCCTCGTCGACCATCGTGTAGAAGATATTCCATGTAAAAGTCTTCGTGGGATAAGCCACTACTATCTGAAACGCTACGTGGTAAGGAAAATGAGGTTTTAAGTCGGTTGTATCTAACATGATGGTACTCGGATTACAAGTCTCAGTAGAGCCCAAAGCGGTTAACAAGGCTTTCCTATGAGCAGTGTAGCTTTGGAGGACCTCCAAAGCAGACATGACACAAGGAGTTTGTGATAAATCTTCCACCATAGAGTAGTTCTGGGCGGCCCTTGCGTTTGGGTTATGAGAATCTTTTTTAAATGCACCTTTTGGAATGCATGTCATTGTTTCTCCCAACATCTTCTCAATCTGTAGAGGAAGAGATGGGAGGTCAGCTTCTTTACCCTTCTCAGAAGCGCTTGGTTTATTATAGTCGTGCGCTCTAGTTGATATAAAAGCATCACCCCTAACCATATATACGTTTGCGGATGAGGGGTTGTTCGGAGGCAGGTAGGTTTCTTGGTTGCACCCTTCCGTGCTTGCAAAGGATTGAGTTAGATTTTGCCCATGTTGAAATGGATTAGTCAACACTGCCTGCTGTTGCTGTGTGACAAATTTTTGGGCCTCTGCAAGTCGAGGAAATAGATGGGCCAGGTGGTCTTCCACGCACAAGTTGCATGGATACCTCACCTTCTGTTTTTTAGTGTTGTCCCCGCCAGCATTATCAGTGGATTTTTTATCCCCCTTACGCTTCTTTCGTTGTTTTTTCTTCCCTTCAGGATGTTGGGTGGCCTTTGGGTTAGTCGACTGCACTGTGTGTACTTCCGATGTTTTGGTAGGGGGAGCAGCCAAAGCAGTAGTTTGGCTAGCCGCTGTGTGTTGTATGGATAACTGCTGCAATTTCTTTGTCAATTGCTCAGTGGGATTTATTTGTGATGAACTGACAATACCATCGTCATGTGGTCCAACTCTCTGTCTAGTTTTATCCAGTATTGAATGTGGCGCATTTGGAAAGATGTTGTATAATAAACCGGACTGAGAATAAATGATCTCAAACTGTTGAGCCCTCATGATGGCATATTCTTCGAAGAAAACCCCAGATGTCGCGATGTCTTTGGATAACTGTGGGACCAAATACTTAAGGAACCACTCAAGCAGGAATGCTGGTGGGACTGGTACCTTGATTAAACTCTTTCGGCGTCTCCATTCTTAGATGTGATCAGAGATATGGTCTGCTGTTGTCTGTTCGAAATTAGCGAGCATCTCTGTGCCAGCGTCGTATCTCATAGGTAACTAGAAATGGTTAAGGAAAGCCATCGCCAATTCGCCAAAATAAGAGTATCTTGAGTGATTGAGCTCAATGTACCATTTCATGGCACTCCCAATGAGAGTACATTGAAACAATCGCAACTGTAGGGAGTCATCTTTCAATGAGTTAGATGAGCACAAAAGATGGAAGGTAGTCACATGATCTCCTGGATCTTCGTTAGGCTTGGCTTCGAACTTTGGAATGTCCAAAGGAAACTTCGTCAGCATAGGAGGCCAACGTGGATCGTGACAAATAGGGTTATTCACCAACCTTGTCAAATCTGGCAAGTGTAAAGTTGCCAGGAATAGTAGTTTGGGTTGTTGCTGATAACCTAGGAAAAAGGGACCTGGAGTTTGACTGGCACCAGGTTGCCAGGAAAAGTTTGGCTGCTGGCCTGGATTCTGGTAGAAACTATGGCCCTGGCCAGCATAAGGATTTTGCATATGTGTAGACATCATCGACTGATTTCCCAAATAGGACATAGATTGTTGGGCATGCATTGTATTCGAAGAACTTTGGGAAGGATTACCCTATGCCGGTCCCGTGGGGATAGGCATAGTAGTTTGTCTGGGGTTCCATTGATTGTGCAAAGAATTACCCCAGATCGGCATTCTGGAAGAGGGAAAGGATCCTTGCCCTAAATTCCAAGGTCCTGCTAGGTTTGCCCCCTGTGCAGGAATAGTACCCTGGATAGGAGTAGATTGTCCAAAAATGGGGTTGCCCCCAGTCAAGAAAGCGGCTGACGAGAAGGTGTTGTTACCAAACGTCCCGTTCAAAGAAAATGGTGTTGAACCTACCGGCATACTATGTGAAGGTGGTCCTTGAATCCCCGCTCCAAATAAGATATCATGTGTAGGTTGCCCAATGGACTGCTGATGCAAGCCACCGAGCGAAGGGGACGAAGGAGGGATATGACCTCCTCCGTAAGGAAAAATGTTAAAAGGGACAGGAGTTCCCCCCATGTGACCTTGCAGAGGAGAACTAGAGCTCCCTGCCCCCAGACCCAAAGTCTGTAAAGTGGAGTAGGAAAGTACAGGACTTGTACCCAAACTAGGCATCCCGTATGAGAACGGAGGGCCTGTCGCACTTGGTGTGAAAGGGGTTGTGGCCGCCACCAAAGATGGGTTCGGACCACTGTGCGAAGTAGTTGTGGTCGAGACAATGGTGGCTTGGACCGACAACGGTGGGTTAGGAGATGAAAGTTCTCCTGTGGTGACAACCGTGGTGGGAATTGAAGAATTCCCAGAAGGAGTAACAACATTTGTTTCCATTGCTGTGTGCAACACTGTATGGCGCTCGTGAAATTGAATTGGTACAATAAAAGGTGCCAAGAAATCAGTGGTTGGGGTTTCAACTGGGCCAAGAGCGGTTGCTTCAAGGTCCAAAATGGTCGATTCCTCTGGGGTTTGTTCGGGCACAATGGTTTGTAACCTGGTCGCTTCAAAAGACCCTTGTTGGTCTAGCTTTCACCTTAATGATGGCGGGGGTGGCTCCAGTGTAACCGGTGGTAGGCCAAGAAGCCTTCGTGACCAGCGGAGCTTGGGATCCTCCACTGTGTGAGAAGATCCAAGACACTCTAAGGTATTCTAAATGCTCAAAAGTAACACACACTAAAAAGTTCCTAGAAGATAAGACAAGCAAACACTAAATTAATTGGAAGAACAGTTACAAGAACCAACATTAGAGAAACTTACCGGTGCAAGTGCAACTCCAACACGAAAGCACCCTCCGGGTATACTCTGCAAAGCGTGGCCCGATATCTGTCCTAGGTACCACGGTATACCCCCGCAGTCACCCGTGTATGTCCCTAAAAAATATTGGCAACTAGGTTGTCAGCGCGCGAACAGTCACCAGGCGGGTACTGTTGAAAGTTGGGTAGACCACAATGAGCAGGGTATCGAGCCCGAAACCTGTCAAGGGTATCGAGAGAAAATGTTCTGGAAGACAACTGAGGACCTCGATGTTATAACCCTAAATTGCACTATCCCTGCTTACCTGGCATCAGGCCTACTCATGCCTCTTCCTAGCCAAAGCCATGCTGAGTAATTCCTCAAAAAACCACTTAAAACAAGCAACCCGCGCCCTAACTTTTCACTGGGCGCGGGCATCCGCTTGCTGTCCTTATACTGAACGCGGGCATCCGCGGGGTAACCCAAAACAGCACGCGGGTACCTAACAAAGCAAAAAATCAGGAAAGTTTCCGCCGGGACATGAGGCTTTTTGTCAGTTAACTGGAACTCCGAGCCATGCATGGCCGAGAGTTCGCCAAAAAACCTAGCTCCTTCTAGCCTATAAAAGGAGAGGTAGGGGTACTATTCAAAGGAGGAAAATCATAGCAAAGAAACTCTGCCAAATTGCCAAGCCAGTTTTGTCCCAACCCTATAGCCTTGCTTCAAGATTTAGGAGAAACTCAAGAA
>JASDQU010223617.1:0-17624 GCA_032191745.1 Picea mariana | reverse complement strand
CTTATTATCTGAAATTATCTCTTTTTCAAGGTGTTGAGTACTTTTTCTAAGGTTTTTCTATGCTATATTGATATTTGGTTCTTAACAACCAATGTATGGCACACCTCAATATCCACCAGCATATGGTGGACCCCCTTATTATAATCCTTCCCATTATCCACAACCATTCCCCTTAACCTTTCCTTTACCCACCAGCAGACCACCGCCAGTACCCACAATACACCCTGCAACCTAACCTAGTTCTAGTACCCACTCTAGCTCTGCTTACACCCTAAACACTAGTGAAAGCGTCATGCCTTCCTACACATCCTATGGACCATTACCACAGAATAATACATACTTTTCTTTCCCTGCCCCCCCAGCCCATTCCTTCCCCACATGGACAACCACATCCTTGGGTTAATTTTTTTCAACCCTCTCCCGTTCAGCAGTATCAAAATTTTGAACATTTGAATACGACTAATTTATCCCATCATTCAAACAATGCCGGGAAGAAAGGAAAAAATCGAAACAATAATAATCCCAAACTAGGAGAAAATCAGAACCAACCCCAGCCGAACCAACCTACCAGGGGTAACCAATACCAAGAGAACCAGAACCCCCAAGGGAGAAATAAAAACAAATGCCAAGGGAAGAACAACAAAAATATTCAGACAAACTTTGCCTGTGCCCTTTGCGGTGAATATGGCCATTATACTCACCATTTCCCCTAAATAGTTGACTTTAAATAGATAAAAGAATCTAGAAATGGACCACATCCTCCAGTATCGCCTGCCCCCCAGCAGGACTGTTGGCAGCCATACATGATTTTTTCCTTTTAAAAAAATGACAATTAAACAATTCCTATAGCTGCCTACGCTTTGTCATGTAAATATTTGAAGGTGACTTTTAAATTGTAAAAATGATGTTTTGATTATTCCTAATGTTTTTATTTTTGTGCTTTTATACTTCATTCATGACTTAAAGCATGAATAAAGTATTAAAAACTTCAAATCGTATTTTAATCTAATAAGGCTTGTTCTTGAAAGGTTCAATATTCTTTAAAACTCTTCTAGTGAAGGCTGTTTTTCTTTGAACTCATGAAGGAAACACTTGTTTTAAGACTGTCTTTGGATTCAAAGTTATACCTTGATACTTTGTATGCCAAGAATCGATTGAAAAATATACTATAGGTGGGTTCATTTAAAGATTCATGGTAAGTCGACTTTGGTTTTAATTTTCGATAAGCTTTTGGTTTGTAAAGAACATCCTCTCCTAACCTTAGTAGCTCAACTTCACCCTCTGTATTTGATGAGATTCAAACACACCATGTCGTATATTGTACTCTGTTTGAGGTGGCAATTTGAATCGATAGGCTCATCATTCCTAGTTAAAGTCTTTTGTTTCATATGTACTCTTGGCACTCATTTCACAAAACATCCGATTGTCATGGTATGAATCCCCTCATACTTTTATTCTGGGCATGTTAGGGTATTGATGAGTTTTATCCTTTTGGTTCTTGCTCTAGTTTCCTTTGTGTTTGAAACCCTTCATACTCGTAGTGAAATCTGTCTACCTTCATGACTTCTTGTCCAGACCCTAATGGCCCCTATCATCCATGTCGAACCAAACGACCTCCAAACCCTGCTTCTATATGACGATGTGAGAGAAGACCTTAAAAATCAGGGTTGGGTTGCGTTTCTTGAGAATTTTCAGGGTTACAATATGCAAGCGGCCCAAGAGTTTTCCCTCACGTTCGATGGATGCCGAGCCAAAATAGGTGATGTCCAATTAGAAATCACTGAGGAATTTTTGAGCAAGGCAACGGGCCTTCCCCTTACCGAGAAAAAATGGTTTAATATTTCCAAGTTGGACGAAGTGTCGTGGGCTTTGTTATTCACCTCTTGAAAATTTCAATGTTGCAACAAAAGTATGTCGATTTCTCTCTTGAAATATAGATGGCATGGGTTATTAACTATGTTGAGGCAATTCATCACCTGTGAGGGATGCTACGAGCTTGTTTTTTTTTACCATATAAGGTTGTTAATGCACTCATCGGTTTTTAGTTAAATATGTTGTTTTATTTATTGAGGAGTTTATATAAAATGGAGAAAAGATATAAAAGGAAAAGTGTGAATTCCAGTTTATTCCATAATGGGTTGATTAGGTTATTGTTAGTCTATCATTTGGAATTATAGGGTGATGATTGGGATACCTTCCTGACTCACAATGGCTTCACCACAGTTAATCTTGTAGAGATGCCTATGATTGATAAACCTATGTTGGAAAAACCCTCTGTTCTTTCAAGCGACAGACCAGTTCCTGTATGCCTAGAACCCTGTATTAAGGCTACGTTTGATGAGCCTATGTCTGAGCATCAAGATGCTGACCCAAAATTCATTGAATTTCATGAGCATGAGGAATACGTCTTCCCTAACACCTTAGAAAATACCGTAAACATACCCTCGTGCAAACTGTCTAAAAAGGACTCAAATATAGGTTTTAATAACAAAAGGGTACGGAGATTAATCTCTAGGAGCGTACGAAACAAATCAAAGTCTCATATGAGCTCAATCAAAGTGATCTAGGTCCATGAGAGCTTCGATTATGAGATCGAGAAACCCTTCGCAATGGAAGACCCAAGTTACCTTAAACCGGATCTTAGCTATACCTATTATTTCGTAGACAATCTGCCACCATGCTTGAAACATAGTGAAGGTTTTCCAGGGATCAAACTCGAGAAAGAACCCACAGATGACAGTGGTAGAATTTTGACAGACGACCATGGGTTTCCTCAACCAACTGTTCCAGAACCGCGGTGTGAAGCATGTCTACATTGGGTAAGCAAATATTACACAGATATCCCTCTCCTTCAAGCGGATATCAAGACCCTCACAAATTAGATTGACTCGTTAACAAATGAAAACCACAGATTCAAGATCAGTGCACAAAGGCAAGAAAAACGCTTGAAGAGAACTGGAAATGTCATAATAGAAAATGTTGAGTGTGTCAAAGCAGTGATTAATTCTGAGGTTTTATGAGACAAATTTAGCATTCAGTTGAAAGGTAAATATTTGTGTGATTTTTTTGATTTGTTCTTAATTAATATATATTGAATCAGTTTTATGTTGTTTAAAATAAGAGTAGCTATAGAATCAGTAGATTATGTAGTCAGTGTTTTCTCATTCGAAATGTTGAAAAATGTTGGTTAAATGAATATCTAAATTTCTTTATTTTCATTTTTCTTTTCAGGATATCATGCATCTTGTGGAGATATAATGATATGGAGCATTTATGGGGTTATTAGCCATTTCTTTTTGTAAACATAAACAAACTTTTTTTAATCTTAAGAGATACAATTTGATATTGAGTGGTTTTATTACCCTCTATTTTTGTAATTAGTAAATCATCCTGGGATTTGATTCTATCTTAGAATATAGGATGCTTAGTTTTGCTTAACTCTTTAAATACTATATTTTTTTGTAATGAAATCATCCTAGCCTAGGGCAGAATATGGATGATTAATTTACAGACTTTAATGGAACAACAATACACATTTCGGCTTTAGCTTCTTGTGGATGGTGTCTTCATTTAAGTTTTGTTTATCCTGATATGATAATAGGTTTTGATAGCTTTAGTCTTCATTATTTATTATGTTTTGGGATAATTCCTATATAAATGTTGTCCATAAGTGATGCTTCATATATTAAACAAAGTGATCATTTATTTAGCTCAAATGACAGGATTTCTCTTGAATTTTTAGTTGAATGATTAAATGCAATGTTGTTACAATTAGATTTATCTCAATGTAATTTCTTGAAATCATAATATCACAACAACCATTTGTATCATTCATTCTATTATTAAAACTCACCCGCCAACACATTGTTCTGTATTTATTCAGAACAGTTTTAAGGTTCATTGCAAGTTTCCCTCTTGGACAAGGTGGTTGGATGTTTGCTAATCGTACAGATATTTGGATGCATATCGATTAACTGACTAACATGTTAGCTCATTTATGTTTTTATGTCATTTATTCATCACTAAAACTCGAATATATGGTCTGGCTTTTGAATATCCACATATTTCTGTTTCATAGTATTTTTCTTATTAGTTTAGATTGATAAAGAAAAAACGAAAAAATATCTTATGTGCTTTCTTTATATACTTCTTCAAAGGTCATTTTTCACATTGAGTTTCGTAATTTTAGATTAAAACTTGCAGTGTGTATATCACGTATATAAAAAGTATAAGTATATCTGCTATTTAAAGATACCTATAATAGTTACGTTTGTACATATTTATATATAGTAATTTGTAATTAGTTATTTATTTCATTTCTTTTATTTGTTTCTTTAGAAACCTTAGATTGACTAATGGAGCCATTAAACCCATCAGAACGAGTTACACCAAATGACTTGGGTTATTTAGAAAACCCTGGACCGGACTCGTTCTTCCAATTGACGGACAATCATTTTCACTCATCAACAAATGGTGCTAGAAGGAGGGCCAGACTGACAAGATGGCTTTGTAGGAGCCTTTATTTCAAATGTATTCAATTTCCCTATGGCTCCCCAAATCATTGTGTTGGAACATGCATTCCACTTCTCATTACCAGTTATTCCCAACAAGACAACTAATCTTTTTTCTAAACTCACCTTTGATGGTGAAGGGAGCACATCTGTAGTAGACCATATTTCTAAATTTCTTTATAAATGTTTAAGACATAAGATCATTGACCCTAATGTTACATGCATATTGTTTTCTCTTGCTTTCCGAGATCAGGTTAAATGTTGGTTTGAATCTTTTCCACCTAATTCGATTCATTCTTTGTCTGATTTTGTGATTGAGTTTTTATCAGACTTTAACAATTATGATTATGATGAATTAAGTGAAGAATTAAGTTACTTAAGGAAATAAAATGATGAATCATTCAATGATTTTTTAATTAGGTTCATTCATGTTTGTACTAGGTTCCCTTTGAAATAAATGTCACTTATTAATGAGTGGTTTAAATATCTTGTTTCTCTCTCAGATGAGAAAGATCAATTAATTGTTAACCAATCTGAATTGAGCACTAACACTCAATCTCAATATGGTTCAAATTTTGATGTTGATCTTGAAGATTTTGAAGCACCACAATTTTTGTCAACTTCTTTCATTTTGGAAAATCATGAGCAACATCATCCTTTACAAAATGCAATTGTCACATCTAATCATTCTTTGCAAACAATGTCTTCTCCCATCGAGGAAGGAACCTTGACTTTAAAAGATGACAGTTGTCACACTCTCATAGATTTTAAAACTATTTCTAAAGTAAAAGAGGTTGAATGTGAAGTTGATAATCATGTGGATGATAAATATTACCCTAATTTAGTTGAACAGATCCATGATCAATCAGTGGGAGAAAAAATCATTAGGCAATATTCTATCCCTAGTAATTTGCTCTCAAACTCTCCCTTGCACATTGAACCAAATTGTCTCTTAAAAATTGTCTTGTACTCTTTAAAAGAGAATCCAAAACAGGTTGATCATTTTATACAAGGAGAGGGGAAAAAACCATATTTCAAGACGCATGTATCTATCATTCCAAGAGATGCATTTCATCTCCTTAATTCTTCTACATATTATTCCTTGTAGCCTGATATTTTTTATCCTAATGTCGTGTGTTTGCATGTCCCATATTACCTTGGAGAGAATTCAACATTATATAATCAGGTACAAAAATATTACCAAATAGAAGATAAAGAGGGAAATAATTCTTCCCATGAACATATTAATTTTTATTCTCATCAATTATCTGTGGGTAAATCAAGAAATTATTTGAAAGAGTCCCAAATTGCATCTTCCATTGATACATCCCAATTTTTGTTTCGAGAAGGATCTAAATTTTTCCATGATCAATTATTTGAGGTTGAAAAATATAATCGGCCAAATATTACTACCAATGATGATTATTCAAAAATATTGGTTGTTCCATCTAGTGCACATCAAATAGTTAACCTTGAAATATCTAAGCTCAATGGAAAGTTTCAAGATAATGAAACACTTATCTTCAAATCAAGAATCATGATAAGTTCTCTCTCTCTTGGTCCGACCTTTCTACACGATTCTTTCCTTGATAGTCTAATACTCTATTCTCACCAGAAATATTTGTCACATGTGAATTCTTTCGAACAATCCTATGTCAATAGTTGCATACATCATGATAGTATTGCAAATTGGTTGGAGTATTCAGATCTCAAAACATTTCCAGGAAATGGTAATATTATCTTCACTTTATTTAGAGATCAAGGACGTAACTTTAACACACTCATTTTATATCCTTCAGATGGAGAAAATATGGAATGAAAGGAAAATTGTCAGGAGGATGGGCATTTCGGTTTAGGCCAATGGTTATGTCAGGCCCCCATAACTCTCACAAGCTTCATAATCTCTTTTTTTCATATTTTTGTAACCCATATAGTGACAAAATTGTCGAATGGTTGGAGGATTCATACAATAGGAATGTTCAAGGGAATGGTAAGATCATGCTTGCCTTGTTTTTAAATGATGATGATAAAGATGAGTATGATATATTTTTGTCATTTTTCAATATACTACCATTCTTGTTAGTAATATGTGATTTTGCTTCTACTGTAGGATTGGAGTTACTCTGATTGCTACATTGGAAGCATGACTTCACGTAATATTATGATTTGTTTAGTAGTTAGGGTAGGTTTAGGAGTAGGTTTTTATTTTAGTTTTATTCCTCACTATTTCTCTTTGTAATAATGCAGTCATGGGAACAAGTGGGCGCACCAAGAGAACCATAATATGACTGTTTTCAGGGAAGTCTGCTCGATCCTTTTCTCTTTGCTTTTCATTGAATATTTCTTTTCAAAGCCACATTATTATTATGAAAATCTTAAATGGAAAGTAAAGAGATAAATAAATTTGAACTGTAACTTCAACCCTGACCCAAGGTACCATGATTAGGACTATATTCACATCAATGAGGATTTTTCTATTTTCTTTCAGTTTCTAAAGAGATATTTCATGTGATGTTTTTAGATCCATATTTGTACATATTTTTTCTGTTTTGATTTATTTTTGTTTTCCAGCTTTTGGTTAATTTCATTTTGTTTGTTTTCGCTTCTTTTTGGTTAAAATTATGTATGTGTCACCTTTTAGTCCATGGAAGGGAGATATAATGCATCATTATGAAGTGAATGTTAAGGCCCTCCCAAGAGCATCAATGTTGTGAATTGCTAAAACATGGACTAGCTAAAGAAATTTTCTGTTTGAAACCGATTTCTTGGTCTCACTTTATAATCATGAGCAAACACGATCATCTATAAAGATTTTTACGTTGTCCCAGCTTTTAAAGAAAGAAACTCAAGTATGCCTTCCTGTCCTTGAAAAATCAGTTTCATCTAGAAACTAACTTCAGATCATAATGAAGGTGACTAAGAAAAAATTAAAGGTTGGAAAATAACAAGTGTTCTAAAAACCGGAATTTTCAGCATCAGCCTGCTCTTTTGAATATCTTTAAATTTATATCAGATCGTGAATAATTTCTCGAGAGTTGTGGGAAGTGTTTGTAAACCCGTCGGGATACTGAACAGGTCTACTGGCAGTGGGTAAATGCATGCATGATTCCAAGACAACTTCGTCGGGATACTAAACAGACCCGCTGGCAGCGAAGCAATGTCGGGTTCAAGAAAATTCTCAAGTATAAATTTTGATATTGGTCATAAGCATCCTTCATTTTGAATTGAAATTTCTTGGACAGGTTAGAGGCATTAGAGTGGGTTAATTGAAATCCATGTTGAGGCTATGGATGCTTGTTGGTAGAAGTGGCCATGTCAACAGTATCGAAGCCATTGACTTGAATATCATTGCTCTCGTAGTTAAAATTTGTCACCGGATTTCATTTGAATAGGAAGATATCTAAAGCTGGACTGTGTAATGATTGTCGAGATGCTTGATGTCCTTAAACTATTTTTTGATATGTAATCACTCTAAATAGTCCTAACATGAACTCATTGATGATGCAGAGATAACTGCTTCTCCCAGTAAGTCGCCATTGTTGGTAGCCATACATGATTTTTGCCTTTTAAAAAAATGACAAATAAATAATTCCTGTAGCTTCCTACACTTTGTCATGTAAATATTTGAAGGTGACTTTTAAATTGTAAAAATGATGTTTTGATTATTCCTAACGTTTTTATTTTTGTGCTTTTATACTTCATTCATGACTGAAAGCATGAATGAAGTATTAAAAACTTCAAATCGTATTTTAATTTAATAAGGCTTGGTATTGAGAGGTTCAATATGATTTAAACCTCTTCTACTAAAGGTTGTTTTGCTTTGAACTCGTGAAGGAAACACTTGTTTTAAGACTGTATTTGGATTGAAATTTATACCTTGATACTTTGTATGCCAAGAATCAATTGAAAAATAGACTATAGGTGGGTTTCATTTAACGATTCATGGTAAGTTGAATTTGGTTTTAATTTTCAATAGTATTTTGGTTTTGTAAATAACATCCTCTCCTAACCTTAGCATCTCGACTTCACCCTCCATATTTGATGAGATTCAAACACACCCAGTCATATCTTGTACTCTTTTTGAGGTGGCAATTTGAATCGACAGGCTCATCATTCCTAGTTAAAGTCTCGGGTTTCGTATGTACTCTTGGCACTCATTTCACAAAACACCCGATTGTCGTGGTATGAATCCCCTCATACTTTTATTCTGGTCGCGTTAGGGTATTGATGAGTTTTATCCCTTTGGTTCTTTCTCTAGTTTTCTCTATGTTTGAAACCCTTCATACTCATAGTGAACTCTATCTGCCTTCATGACTGCTTGTCCAGACCCTAATGGCCCCTATCATCCATGTCGAACCAAACAGCCTCCAAACCCTACTTGTATATGATGATGCGAGATACGACCTTAAAAATTAGGGTTGGGTTACATTTCTTGAGAAGTTTTAGCGTTACAATCTGTAAGCGGCCCAAGAGTTTTCCCTCATGTTCGATGGATGCCGAGCCAAAATAGGTAATGTCCAATTAGAAATCACTGAGGAATTTTTGAGCAAGGTGATGGGCCTTACCCTTACCAGGAAAAAATAGTTTAAGATTTCCAAGTTGGATGAAGTGTCATGGGCTTTGTTCTTCACCTCTAGAAAAGTTCAGTGTTGTGACACAGGTATGCCGATTTCTCTCTTGAAAGCTAGATGGCATGGGTTATTAGCTGTGTTGAGGCAATTCGTCACCTATGAGGGATGCTACGAGATTGTTTTTCTTTACCATATAAGGTTGTTAATGTACTTCATCAGTTTTCAATTAAATATGTCGTTTTATTTATTGAGGAGTTTATATAAAATGGCTAAAAGATATAAAAGGCATAGTGTGAATTCCATTTTATTCCATCATGGGTTAATTAGGTTATTGTTAGTCTATCATTTGGAATTATAGAGCGATGATTGGGATACCTTTCTGACTCGCAATGGCTTCACCACAATTAATCCTGTAGAGATGCCTGTGATTGATAAACCTATGTTGGAAAAACCCCCTGTTCTTTCAAGAGATAGACCAATTCCTATATGCCTAGAACCCTATGTTAAGGCTAGGTTTGATGAGCCTATGTTTGAGAAACAAGATGTTGACCCAAGAGTCATTGAATTTCATGAGTGCGAGAAGTACATCTGCCCTAACACCTTTGCATAGAAGGTAAAAAAACCCTGGCACAAACTGTCTAAAAATGACTTAGATATAGGTTTTAATAACAAAAGGGTAGGGAGATTAATATCTAGGAGCCTACGAAACAAATCAAAGTATCATATGAGCTCAATGAAAGTGATCGAGTTCCATGAGAGCTTTGATTCTGAGATCAAGAAATTCTTGGCAAGGGAAGACCCAAGTTACCTTAAACCGGATCCCAGCTAGACCTGCGATTTCATAGGCAATCTGCCACCGTTCCTGAAACATAGTGAAGGTTTTCCAAGGATCAAACTCAGTAAAGAACCCACAGATGACAGTGGTATCATTTTGACACATGACCATATGTTTCCTCAACCAACTGTTCCAGATCTGCGGTGTGAAGTGTGTCTACATTGGGTAAGAAAATATTACATAGATATCCCTTTCCGTCAAGCGAAGATCAACACCCTCACAAATCAGATTGACTTGTTAACAAATGAAAACCACAGAGTCAAGATCAGTGCACAAAGGCAAGGAAATGCTTGAAGAGAATTGGAAATGTCATAATAAAAAATGATGAGTGTGTCAAAGCAGTGATTAATTATGAGGTTTTATGAGCTGAATTTAGCGTTCAGTTGAAAGGTAAATATTTGTGTGATTTTGTTTATTTGTTCTTACTTAAAATAGATTGAATCGATTTTTGTTGTTTAAAATAAGACTAGCTATAGAATCAGCAGATTCTATAGCCAGTCTGTTCTCATTCGAAATGTTGAAAAATGTTGATTAAATGAATATCTAAATTTATTTATTTTCATTTTTCCTTTCAGGATATCAGCATCTTGTGGAGATATAATGATATGGAGCATTTTTGGGGTTATTCTTTGGCTCATTTTGTAAACAGAAACAAACTGTTTTTAATCTTAAGAGATACAACTTGATATTGAGTGGTTTTGTTACCCTCTATTTTTGTAATTAGTAAATCATCCTGGGATTTGATTCTATCTTAGAAGATAGGATGCTTAGTTTTCCTGAACTCTTTAAATACTACAACTTTTTGTAATGAAATCATCCTAGCCTGGGGCCGATGGATGATTAATTTATAGACTTTAATGGAACAACAATACACATTTCGGCTTTAGTTTCTTGTGGATGGTGTCTTCATTTAAGTTTTGTTTATCTTGATATGATAATAGGTTTTGATAGCTTTAGTATTCATGATTTATTATGTTTTGGGATAATTCCTTTATAAAGGTTGTCCATAAGTGATGCTTCAAATATTAAACAAAGTGATCATTTATTCAGCTCAAATGACAGAAATTCTCTTTAAGTTTTAGCTGAATGATTAAATGCAACGTTGTTACAATTAGATTTATCTCAATGTAATTTCTTGCAATCATAAGATCACAACAACCATTTGTATCATTCATTCTTCTATTAAAACTCAACTGCCAACACATTGTTCTACATTTATTCAGAACAGTTTAAGGTTCATTGCAGGTTTCCCTCTTGGACAAGGTGGTTGGATGTTCGCTAATCGTACAGATGTTTGGATGCATATTGATTAACTCACTAACAGGTTATCTCATTTATGTTTTTATGTCATTTATTCATCATTGAAACTCGAATATATGGTCTGGATTTTGACTATCCACATATTTTTGTTTCATAGTATTTTTCTTATTAGTTTAGATTGATAAAGAAAAAACGAAAAAATATCTTATGTTATTTCTTTATCTGCTTCTTCAAAGCAGTCATTTTCACATTAAGTTTCGTAAGTTTAGATTAAAACTTGCAGTGTGTATATCATGTATATAAAAAGTATAAGTATATCTTCTATTTAAATATACCTACAATAGTTATGTATGTACATATTTATATATAGTAATTTGTAATTAGTTATTTATTTCAATTCTTTTATTTGTTTCTTTAGAACCCTTAGATTGGCTAATGGAGCCATTAAACCCATCATGACAAGTTACACCAAATGGCTTGGGTTATTTAGATAACCCTAGACCAGACTCGTTCTTCCAATTGACAGACGGTCATTTTCTCCCATCAACAAGGCCCCACAACAATATGTGCAACACCCACCCCCGACCACCCAACAAGAGATGCAGCCTGCCCCATCCCAGAGAAGACCATATCACAACCCAGGCACTTCTGTAGATCAAACTATCCTCCTCACTAGTGAGGAAGAAATCCTTCTACAAATGTAGGGTCGTCAATACAGCACACCCTCTGAACCTACTCCCACTACTTTGGAGGCAAGCCCAGTCACGAATGGCCCACCTTTGATGATTCCATGCCCTAATTATGAAACACCTCTTCGCATCCCATTGCGCAGGAATGTACACAACCCTCAAGCTAGGGAAACCCACAATTATAGTCTAGTCGATGACTTGGCAGAATCCCCCACTGCTTTCTGCCCTGGGGGTAGTCGACCCTACCGATACTCGACTCATCACATTTGATATAGACAGTGGAGAACCTCATCTCCTCACTCTTGTCGCTTTTGAAATATTGGTTAAAATATGGAATATCACAGTCCACCACTACATTATCGACGAAGGTGCATCCACTTGCATCATGTCCAAAACCGTATAGCAGAAACTTGGCTCTCCAGAGCTAATACCCTCTTACATTACTTTGAGGGCTTACGATGGATGACCCTTGTCTCCCGAGGGGCTCTTCCAAAACGTCCTCGTCGAACTTGGGGGAAAAACCATCCTTATAGACATTGAGGTTATCGATTCCCCACTCGACTATAATATTTTGTTTGGTCACAGCTACATGTATGCTATGAAGGCAATCACCTCTTTCGTGTTCTGAACCATGATGTTTCCACATAACGGGAAGATCATTACCATCGATTAGGTATAAAATTATGAGCCTAACTCTTCATCCAACATTGACAACATCCTCCCTTTTGTCTACACTAATCCAGACGCCTATCCACTCATCTATATGGGCCCTGAAATTTTTAAGGACCCATCCTTGCTAGGGACATACCACAGAGAATCACTTCTCACCCACCCCTAAGAAAAAGTATGTGTCGTTTCCACCAACGGAACGACAACTGAAGATATTCTCCCTCCCACCGAGGCCTCTTTCACCCCTGATGTCCCACTAGTTGCAAAATACCTCCCTCATGAATCTCCTGGAACTTGTTCATCTCAACCCATCCCTGATCCTCCCCTCCCCTAGGTCCATATCCTAGTTTGGAAAATAGTCCCCCAATCCATTACCCAAATCCATTTGTTTTACCCCCCATCGGGTGTACAAGATTTCTAGGTAGCCACAACGCTCACCCTTTCTAACATGGTGTTAGCAATCCCAGTATGGTATCTACATCCACTTGAGATGGTCCCTCAACCATCCCTCCCTCCCCAAATAGAAGGAATCCTGATGTAGGTTCCCATACTTACCCCCAACATCCCACCCACACTCGCACTCACCAGCACCCCTGCTACAGCTGGGGGCAGACGGGAAAAGAAAGAGTCCACCACTCCACTTCCCCCACATGTCCAACCTCCTTACACACTATGTGAGAAATATGGAAACCCCACCAAAAAATGACCATCTCTACTCGATCTACGCAATCTAATTCAAGTCCCTCGAGCACCACCATCACTCGTCACTTCATCCAGTACTTCCGCTATCTCCCCTAACATAAATAGAAAAGGATTGCGAACCAAATTTGCATGTGCCATCTGTTCAGAATATGGCCATTACACACATCATTGTCCATCGTTACCTCAATTTTGGCAGAAAATAACAGTTGTATGCCAAAGATTTCAGCAAGAACCCACCCCAACACATGTCACTGAAATCCATTATGTCATGACCTCAGTAAATGAACGTATGAGATGTCCCTTATCTCTATGTGAATCACTTGATCATTTCACATATCAATGTCCTATTATCTTTGAATAAAGGCGTTGCCAACTGGCCCTAATTCAAAATCCTACACACCCCCCTCCAGCAGGACCAATGAGTACCACTACCCAATCACTTGATGTGGTTCATATCTTCTCACCGAAACATAAGGCACTCCCTACTCCCCCATGGTTCCTGGATGATTTATATACGGATTTTCCCCCAAATCCCCCCAATTCTACAATTCACTTCCCCATGGAAATTCTACGCCCGACTACCATTTTCAACCCACCATATCTCAATATTTGGTTTATGTTGAGAGAACCATCGCAACCTCATTGCGATACCTACTCTACATTGTCACCACCAGAAAAAAACCCCATGGTGACCGTCACCAAATTTACTCCTCTTGATGCCCTATATTTTCGACAGTTTCACTGTGACGAAGACATGCTTAAAGAGTTAACTAAACCCGATTGCCCATGGGACACACTCCACCACAGAGAAATTCATCCTTCACAGGAAGACTTCGTGCCTCCTGACCCAAACCCCATATATGCAATCGAAAAAAAAGATTTTCTCCCAACGGGGCATATAGATTGGTTCAATAACCCTATCCCTGCCCCTGAAGCTTTTGAAGAAGGCAATATGGCCAATATTTACCCCACCATCAAAATCGATATTTCCATCAAATCTGGGATCGTAGAGGAAATCACCATTGGCACCACATGCTCTCCTGAAGAAACCACCACCTACAAAGCTCTCTTCCAGGAATATCGGGACATTTTTTCCTAGTCATACACAGAGATGCCTGGCTTTGAAACCTCTATTGTGGAACATCATAGAGACACCTGGCCCGATATCACACCTATCCATAAAAAACAACATCCACTAAACTCATCCAAAGTAGTGACCATCAAGGCCGAAATTGACAAATTATGCACTGCAGGGTTCATCTACCCCATCGCATATACGTCATGGGTCTCCAACCTCGTTCCTATCAACAAAAAATAGGGCACTATCTGCATCTGTATGAACTTTCACGATATCAATCATGCTTGTCCCAAAGACAACTTTCCAATTCCCTTTATCGACCAAATTATCAATGATTGCACTGGTCACGAGGCTCTATCCTTCATGGACGGTTTCTCTGGCTACAACCAAATTCAAATTCACCCAGCCGATCAGTAAAAAACCGCATTCACTACCCCTTGGGGAACTTTTTCATATCGTTTCATGTTGTTTGGCCTCAAGAATGCAGGAGCCACTCTCCATCACACCATGACATACATTTTTCATGATATGGCTCAAATAATTCTTGCCTACTTGGACGATCTCATCGCTCACTCCAAAAAATGAACTCAATACTTGAATGACTTACGCATTGTATTCCACAGGTGTTGTCAGTACAATATCCAATTGAATCCCCTCAAGTGCATATTCTATGTCACTATTGCATGCCTCCTTGAATTGATCATCTCCCAACATGGCATCATAGTCGACCCCCTCAAGGTCCAAGCCATCATGGAAATTCCCCGACCACAGAATTTACGCCAACTGCAGAGCCTACAAGGCAAAGCTAACTTTTTATGTTTCTTTTTCCCCAATTACACCACTCGGGCACATGGTTTCCTTCACCTCTTACATCATGATATCCCATTCCAATGGGACAAACATGCCCAAAACACTTTTGATTATCTCAAAATGGCCCTCTCCAATGCCCCATTAATTAGCCTACCCGACTATAACCACGACTACACCCTTTATATCTCGGCCTCAGTCATCTCAGTAGAAGGAGTTCTCATCCAACTAGGGGACGATGATCATGAGCATGTAATTTACTACAATAGTAAAAATCTTTCAGGGACACTCTTGAAATAAAAACACGAAGAGAAATTGGACCTTCCAGTTGTCCTCATAGTCCAGAAATTGCACCATTACATCTTTCTTCGAACTACCAAAGTCGTAGAAGATTCCAACCCCATGCAATACTTGCTCAGTCACTGAAAAATTAATGGTAAATTTTACCGATGGATCGTCATCCTTCATGAGTACGACCTCGAATTTTCAACACCTAAGAGAAACAAATCCCTCTCCCTCACTGAATTCATCATGGAATTTCCCTTCGATACCACCCATACCCCCGTCAATTCCAACTTCCCCGATGAACATCTCTTTTACATCTCCTCGGATGACCCTTGGTACAAAGATCTTCTCATCTACCTCCGAACACAGAAATTTGAAAACCACCTCTCTCTCGATGATCATCGACATATTCGTCACCAGGCTCCCCGCTACATACTGATCGGTGATATCTTATATCGGTGAGGGGTCAACACTATACTCCACCAATGTTTGACTATCAACGAGGCTGATCAAGTCTTGAATGACTGCCACAACGATGCTTGCGGGGGTCACCTCTCTGGGATGTCCACCACTCAAAAAATCATTCGCGCTGGTTATTTTTGGCCTACACTATTTCACGATTGCATCCACGCTATGAAACGATGTGAAAAATGTCAGCTTTATGCCAACAAAGCATGAGCACCACCTTCTCTTCTACACTCGGTCATTATTGCCGGACCCTTTTGCAAATGGGGCATAGACTTCATGACTTTCAACCCTCCATCTAGTAATGGACACAAATACATCATCGTCATAGTCGACTACTTCACTAAGTGGGTTGAATCCATGCCTACATTTAACAACATCATTGACACCACAACACGCTTCTTCTTCAACCACGTCATCTCCCTCTTTGTATTCCCACTACAGCTAGTCTCTAATCACAGGAAACACTTTGAGAATGAGATCTTTGTCGAACTCTCCTCTCGGTTACGCTTCTCCCACGTGTTCACCTCCCCATACTACCCTCAGTCCAATGAATAGGTAGAGGTGGTCAACAAGGTCCTCAAAACCATGTTCCAACACACGGTTAACAAATATAAGACCAATTGGCATCATATGTTATTTTCCACGCTATGGGCTTATTGCATAGTAGATAAAATGACCATTGGTTTCACACCATTTCATCTAGTCCACGAGGTCGAGGCCACTCTTCCCATTGAGTGCAAACTTCCCGCCTTACACACCGCTATTGAGATATTACCCAACACTGCTCCAATGGAGCAGTGTTTGCTAAACTTAGACTCCCTAGATGAGGATCATCGATCTTCATTATAGAACAATGAGGCAGCCAAAAAATGGTCAAAGGCCACCTTTGATCGCCATGTCAAACTTCGCTCATTCAATGAAGGCGACCTTTTCCTTGCTTATGATATCACTCATGACACCCTCGACCATGGAAAATTTGAGTCACTTTGGAATGGACCTTACATCATCCAACATTGCCTCACTAAAGGTGCATACATTCTAGCCTCTCTCTAAGCCCACCCTCTCAAAGAACTAGTCAACGGGTTGTACTTAAAGAAAATTTACGCCTAAGCGTAGCCATTCTACACTAGGATTTTCTTTTTCGTATGCTTTTTTTTAGAGTTTTTAATCTTATTTCCATACACATTGTGTCTAATTTACCATTTGTGTTATTGACATATGCCTCCTCCATCATCTTACCACATTGGTTGCGTCAATGGAGCTAGTCGTTGGGCACAAAATCGTGCTTCGCCTGCTTTGGTCGTCTATTCCCCCTCACATGAACTGCTCCACTCCAATGGCATATGTTTGGGCTCAGCAACCAACAACCAAGCAGAATACACCATTTTCATTGGTCTCCTCATCGAGGCCATCCATCACCATATTCGTCACCTTAGTGTTTTACTCGATTCCCAACTGGTTGTCCTCCAACTCAATAATCTGTACCATGTCTGTGATCCTTGCCTCTTTCGCAAATACCTGCAAGTTAGACTTTTATCTTGACATTTTGATTCCATTACATTTACACATATTCCAAGACAACTTAATCAAATAGCAGATAACATGGCTAACCTAGTTTTAGATTGGCATTTATCACATCAAGCTACCAGTACACATACATCAAACATCAATAATCTGTCACAACATATAAATTAGACATCATCAACAAAAAACATAAAACACATGTGAACATCACAATGATCCCAAAAT
>JASDQU010223613.1:2731-16026 GCA_032191745.1 Picea mariana | reverse complement strand
GAGAACTATAACCTCATAAAATTTGACCTCAAGAAGTATGACCTCATAAATTTTGACCTTAGGAACTATGACCTCATGAACTATGACCTTATGAACTTTGAGTTAGGGAACTATGACCTCAAGAACTTTTACATGAAGAACTACAACCTTAGGAAATTTGAACTAGGGAACTATGACTTTACGAACTTTGACTTTAGTAACAATGACCTACATAACTATAACCTACAGAACTATGACCTTAGGAACTATGACCTCACAATTTTTTTGAGGTCATAGTTCCCGAGGTCAAAGTTTCTAAGGTCATATTTCCTGAGGTCAAAGTTCCATAGGTTATAATTCCCGAGGTCAAATTTCTCGAGGTCATAGTTCTCGAGGTCAAATTTCTTGAGGTCATGGTTTTCGAAGTCAAAATTATTGAGGTCATAGTTCTTGAGGTTAAATTTTGTGAGATCATAGTTCCAAAGTTCATAGTTCCTAAGGTCATAGTTCTGTAGGTTATATTTTCGTAGGTCATTGTTACTAAAGTCAAAGTTCTTGAGGCCGAAGTTCTTAAGGTCATAGTTCCCTAGGTCAAATTTCCTAAGGTTGTAATTCTTCAGGTCAAATTTCTTGAGGTCATAGTTACCTAGCTCAAAGTTCCTAAGGTCATAGTTCACGAGGTCATAGTTCTTGAGGTCAAAATTTCTGAGGTCATAATTCTTGAGGTCAAATTTTCATAGGTCATAGTTCATGAGGTCAAAGTTCCAGACGTCATACTTCCTGAGATCAAATTTGTTGAGGTCAAAGTTCCATAGGTCATAGTTCTTGGGGTGAAAGTTCCCGAGGTCAAAGTCCCTAAGGTTATAGTCTCAGGAACTATGGCCTTAGGAACTAGGACTCATTGTTGGAGTCGAGACTAGTAAGTGGCTTTGTCTGGAGGAGACCAAGCTTGGGTGATGAAGATGTCATAAAGGATATCAAGTATTATTACTTGTTGTTGTTCCTACATTTCAATATGTAAATATCTCTCTTCTTTGTCACCCCCCCATTCATTATGTAATAATATCTTGTTTTACTTAGAATTTAATGAATTGAGAGTGGAATTGATTACCTTATGTCAGTTGGAATCAATTGCCAAATGTTATCTATTTAATATATGATTTTTGCAATTTGAGGAAGGTTGTATTTATGTTTTTGTGTATATTTAGAGAATATCTTGGTGTTGAAAGAGTATTATATGGATTTTTTTACAAAAATAAAATGATTTGATCATTTAATTACTAGTACTTTCCTCTCTTTATTTCATTAATTTTTTATAATGAACTTGTTTATTATGGGAAAATGAGTCATTATTATTTGATTTCTCTTTAAGTGAGCTAACCCTACTCATCTTCTTCCTTTTTCGATGCAAAGAAAAATGACAAATTCTGTAGATATTGTAAAAAACAAGGACATGATAAGTCCTATTATTTCAAATTGAAGACAAAATTCTTGCTAATATTGTGTTAGGAATAGGAAGCTAATGATGTTCTCATCAATAATCATAGTGAAGATAGGACTTATGAGAAGTTGAAAGGTAATCTCAATAATGTTACCTTAATGTTGCCCGATATAAAGAAATAGAACCTACAACCTTGATAAATATGGAAAGAGGTTAACAACCTTATATGTTCACCAAATAGAACATAGAACACTTGGAATGCGTAAATAAGTTGACCATACAATTGATATTCTTCTTGGTTTTTCTTTTCTTAATGACCCATTCTATCACCTCTGCTTAGAAGACTTCTTCATCACATTCTCTCAATCAACTCTCTAATTTCAACATACTAGTTTACTGAAGTTAATAAGCAACTACACTATTCACATGAAAACATGCAAGCATGCACTCAATAATTGGCAAACCAAACTTTGAATTTTTCAATATGGATTTAACTCCATCTAAACCTACTTGGCTCTATGGAATTCAAACATTTCCTTAGCCAGGAAAAGATAACAAAGTATAAATTAATATTCTCTTCAAAATTAATGGCTCTATATAGGGATTCAAACATTTTCAAACAAAGAGTTTCAATTTAACAATGTGCACATGATAATTCATTTTTAAATAAATCAAACCTCTAAAATAGGAGAAGAGTTATTTCTATTGTTATATATCTCTAATATTTGATTTCCATTTCAAATTGCACAATGAAATCGAATCGATTTTACCTATGGATGTTACATTTAATTAAATGAATAATACTTGATTTATTTAAAATATGATTCCAAATTATGTGCACATAAATGATTTTAGGATTTGTCCAAGACCATGTATGTGAGAGTTTATTTTTATTTTTGCAATGTTGATTTTCTTTTTTTAAGCTACTCAAAACATAACAGAGATATACTTTTTATTTTTAAAATTCAAATTTATTTCCTTATTATAATATCTTAATTTTCTTTTATCCTCTAAAATATAAAACAACTCTTTACTTAACAATAAATTAATATTCCCCGAATGGGGTGACACGTAGCCCAGGGGAGGTCACGTAGGCCCCATGCATACCTCGCCATAAATATGGCTGGACGCCACCCGAAATCCCATTCTTGGATTGAGGATGAACATAAACGCTCACAGAGGGAGGGAGGACAACTCCCCCGTGCAGGATTAATGGTTCCCTCACTGATTAATTGCACAGGGATGATGATAGGTATGGGGTGAGGCTGCGCGGTCTTATCAGATCCTTGGATAATTCTCCAGCTCGGCCATGGCATTCACCATTCTGCTTCTTCACTCTGTCTCTTCACTCTACTCGAGAATCTGGCTCTGGTCCTCTTAGACTACCTCGGCCTCTAGGATCTACCATGCCAAGAGAGAGAAGGATACCTAAGCGGAGACCCTCCTAGAAGTATTATGCTGCAAGGCAAATACACCTACACAATTTGGAGAGGGATCTATCTATATCCTGAACATAGCTAATTACAAAGCCGACCACACCTCCAATGGCCTTTGTGGAGGAGGAAATCCATGAGGAACCAATTTAGGTTCCACCAGAGTGCCTCCTCTACATGGTCACGGATGCCCAAGACACCCCCAACACCACCATTGCAGCTACGAATCTAGCGGTAGCCATGGAAGGCACCACTTGCATAGTCCAGGAGGAACTCCCCATGAAGGACTGCCTGATTGCGCCCCCCCCGCCTTCTCAACCCAATTGTGGATTGCAACCAAAGTCCACCCAATTTCTTCAGTCTGGAGAAATTGGAGCTCATTTTTTAGATGAGGGGCTACATGATGAAGTAGCTCCACCAACATACCCTTATTAGCAACAAAATCGACATGTTGTTTGACGCCTTCTCAAACACACCAGTCAAAAAGAGGTGCCCGACCTGCGCGCAACCCTTTTCACTCATACCCAATGACAACACTCCTCATAGCGACTCTCTGAATGTCAGGTTCCACTATTCTCACAAGCCTCCTAATGTTTAAAGTTTCTTAGTCCTCTGTGCCTCGCTTACATGGAAATGGTGTTTTGTTCTTGTCTCCTTGCTCTGGTTCTATGTTTAGTTTTCTGTTTAGCTTGAATTATAAGCTTTTGATAGTATTTCCAGATAGAACTACCAACACCACCAGCTGCCATTTTCTCTGGTTTCCAACCAAATGGTGGAGCAAGTGGCAATTGTTATTTTTTGTCAAAACTATAAACGATTGCCACCTGTTTCGGTTTCCACTAGTTTGACGAAATAAGTGGCAAGCCTATGACACTTATCAATTTTGTACAGTGACAACCAATTAATCAGGAAATACAACCTTTTTTATTAAAAAAAAAACAATAAATTAATATTAATTTATTATTTAGAAATACATTTTTATTTAATTCTTAAAATTACTTAAAAGTAAATTTAAACTTTTACTATTGACCAAACAAATTTTATAAGAATCTAAAATATCATTCATAATAAATATTTAATAAAATTATGCCATGATCACTAAAATAAAACTGAGAACTTTAAAATTACATTATTAAATTAACAATGTAGCATAAAATGGCATTAAAAAGTAAGAAAACCTACCATTCCATTTATAATAGGTATTTAATAAAATCACATGACAATAAAAAACAAAAGTAGATCTTTCAAACCACTAAGAGATATAGCTATTGTCAAAAAAAACAATATACCATAATGTGCATTGATTTTAATGAATTAACAAATTTTCTTGAGGTTTTTTTAAGTTTACATAGCTTAGAAATGCTTTTGATTTTGATTTTTATTTTTTTATTATAATATTTTCATTTTTTTTTATCCTCTAGAATATAAAAGAGCTCTTTACTTAACAATAAATTAATTTCAATTTATTATTTAAAAACAATTTTATTTAATTATTATAATTAAATAAAAGTAAATTTAAAATTTCACTATTAACCAAATAAATTTTATAAAAAGAAAAACAAACCTAATGTTCCATTCATAATAAATCTTTAATAAAATTATTTGATAATCACAAAATAAAAAACAGAACTTTTAAATTAGATTATTAAATTAACAATATATCATGAAATAACATTAAAAAATAAAGCAAATCTCTCATTCCATTTATAATAGGTTTTTGATAAAATCATATGATAATAAAAAAATAAAAGTGATCTTTCAAGATATAGTTATTGCTAAAGAGAAAATATACCAAATTGATTTTAATGAATAAAAAAAATAAAAATAAAAATATATCAAATTAATTATAATGAATAAAAAAATAAAAGTAGATCTTTCAAACTACTAAAAATATAACTATGACTAAAGAAAAAATATATCAAATTGACTTTAATAAATTAATACATTTTCTAAATGTTTTGTTAAGTTTTTAAAATTGCTTTCAATTTATTCATTACCATGTAAATTAATTAGAATTTTTTTCATTATTTATTAAAATAGTGAAAAAACTTAAAAAAAAAACACCTCTACAAAATATTTAAAAAAATAATCTAAAAATATTAACCAACATCAAAATTCATAAAACAAAATAATTCACAAACATTATTGATATTACAGTGCAACTATGGCAAGTGTATATAAAACTAAAGTTATAATTAAATGTTTATATAATATGGAAAATATATCTTTCTATATATTCCCACATGTGGCCTTTTAACTTCCCTTTTAACTTCCCAACAGATTTAGATTGGGGAAAACAAAGTCCCGTGAGACAGCGCGACTGGTGAGACAAGCACCTTTCTCCAAGTATTGGGAGGAGATCTTGAGTTCAAACCCGGCTGGGTCTCCGGGACGATTAAAGAAGATATTACTCTCATTCATCCAATTACTTTTTAGCAATTAGACTTTTTGAAAAATTTTCTTCCAAGTTGAAGAAAAAATACGAAATACATTGTAATTTTATCCTCCAAAAAAATGCAATATATTTATTTTAATGAAAAAAAAATCAATCAACTCAAACAGTGTTTTAATTATAATGATTTGTTTTTACAAGTGTCTAAATCTCATACAGATTGATAAATGACATAAATTATTCGAACTCTTAGTGTGGAAAGAAGTTCTTTTAAGGGACAATTCTCCTTGGGCTTTCGTCGTATGTCCGCAACCTATTGAACCCTGCCATGTCCTTGTTTATTTTAGTGTTTTGCATGAGGCTATTTTACTAATGGTGATATCCATCCGAAGAAAAGTGAAAAACATTCAGTGGACGACACAGGTCACAAGACATCATCCTTCAAACCAATCCATTCCATCTGAATAAGGTTGGTTAATCATATTGTTTACCATTAAAGAGACGCAAAAAGTATATTGTTTACCATTAAAGAGACGCCAAAAAGTATAGGAGTTAGCGTGCCTAGACTTTAAGGAATACATAACTTTTCTCACTCATTACTTTCAGGGAGACAGACTTTTGAATCTTTCGGAAAGCTACTCAAGGATAGAAAGAAAATCAGAAGGCAAGGTGATCACCTACTGCTCGCTAAGCTCCGCTTTTAGTACTGTTATCTTCCCTCAGAATGTTTCTCCAAAGCCACTTGATCTTTTATTGTTGTCATTAAACATTATATAATCATATTTATTGGTCTAGATAGGCACGCACATATGAGTTAACCAAGTGAAACAAAGACAGGTTGGGAACAAACACAGGTTGACTTGAGACACTTAGCTAGATAAAGCTTCTATGGTGCACTCCAAAATCATTGCTATCTCTAACGATTTCAACTCAATGAACCCTTGCTTTAGGGAAGCTGTAATATTGTTGGCTACTCATTATAGGAAAATCCTAACGGTGAACACACAATCTATCATGAAGCTCTACGTTCTCTTCAAGTAGAGGCCATAAAGAACTTCATTGGATCGTTTTTACATCTTCAAGAAATAAATAGAGGCCATAAAGACATTGAAATCACATTCTAAATTTGTAAATTACATTCCAGTAGGAAAATCAATATAGACAATCCAGATGAAGAAGTAATGGAACTGGCCCGACTAAAGGTTGTTGGTGCGTAAGGGATTGAATTAGTTGCACAATAAATCCACAATCAAATTCAATCAACATCTCTTTTATGAATAAACTCAATTAATTGATTGTTGAGACGATATTGGTGAAGTTTCGTGAAGTTGTCTAGTCATGGCGCTATTCATTTCACTCATTTCACCACCTCCTCTTATGACATAAGATAATTAATTCCATCATCCATCTAGATTGATCTGAACAAATAGAAACTATGTCAACTCGATCGGTTCATTTAACATCTGATTTTATTGATTAGATTAAGTTATATCCTAGTGAGGGTGTATATATTTTATATTTTTATTTGTATTAAGCAGAGAGGTTTATACTTATTGGAAATGGGTACATTTAATAGGTTTTTAGTTTTTAATGAGTTTTCTATGGACATTATGGACATTATTAAAGAGGAATCCAATATTTTTAGTCCTCACAATAAATGAAGGGTTGTGATTTCAACCATTAATTTGGTAGCTTTTATATTTAAGCATAATTTTATGTGTTTACTTTTTTACATTTACTTAATCATATTAAAAAATTTCTTTGTTGTCAAATTAATTGCCAAATTTAAATAATTAACAAGAATTTCATTTAACTATAATTAACTTAAAGGTAAAGCGTGCATGGACAAGTTTCATTTTGATTTTTATAATTGTGAAGAATTTTGATTTTTATGATTGTTTCAATTAACTAGGGCCACACATTGGGAGGCGTTTATCTCCCTAACGAAGCTAATATGGATACGAGGAACGGGAGATCAATTAATTAGGGTGACATGTTGGGAGTTGCTTCAACAGTCATCTCCATTAAACACAATCAAGGCTCGGCTCCGCTCCATAAACACAATGAGGCTCCAAGCATGGAGATGCGCATCTAGGTTAGGAACTCTAGCGGGTAGAAATTGTAGTTGTGAGGATTCTTTTGGCTCAATCCTTATCTCACTTATAAGTGTGTGCAAGGTGTGTACTGTATGTACAATTGATTTCATTTTATATTGAGTAATCATTGAGAATCTGTAATTGGTTTGGTTAATGCTTTTCTGCTCATCAAATCATATCATATTAAGTGGTGATTGAACTAACAATATAAAGTACTTATTTTTGGATTGATTAATGATTAGGTGGGATAGTATACGACAAGCTGTCCATGAAGGTTTGTGGGTTTTATGTGTTTTTTTTTATGGAGCACATTATGTGCTCGAGAAGTCTATCTTGACGAATGGAAATGCGCAGTATGAACTCCAGATGGGTTAAGATCATTGTCTTTTTAATTGATTATTTATATATATTAATTATATGTTGCGCATAGCCTCTTCCCAACTTTCATCTTGATTGATTGAGTATTTGATAATGTGCAGACATCATAGTAATGAAGGGATAGAAACGGAAAAATGCATGAAAGCATGTGGGGTGGAGAGGATAATAGTGGGGTTGTCTACTGACTCTAGCGGAATGTGGCTTCACAAAGAACTTATGCTCTCCGTCCTGTAAGACATCTTTAATGGAGTTGTTAATAATAAGGTTCGAACCTATGCGGGAGTTAAATTTAAAAATATATATATGCAACATTATTGTAAGACATCTTTAATGGAATTGTGAATAGTAGGGTTCCAACCTGTGCGGGAGTTAGATTTAAAAAATATGCATGTAACGCTATTTTTTAAAGATAATACGAATACATATAACCTTAATATAATATAAACAATGTAGCGCTAGTATATGGGTTCTGTATAGTTTATAAGATGCATGTACATATGCCATAGAGCCAAACAAGGTTCCCTAAGGGTGCATGTAAATGCTATCAGTATTACAGTTCGGTAAGGTCATGCTCTCTGGTAATGAGCACTTGCGTGTAAACTATAGCTTTGTAAGGTCAGTCTCTACAAGAATGGACACATGATTGTAAATTATAGTTTAGTTTTAATAAGTTTGCATGGCATGTTGTTCTATTTTTTTGGTAATACACCATAAAACAAAAAAAATTAAGGAAATGAAAAAAAAATGGTTTTCTCTTATCTCAATGAGTTTTAACAACCATATTCTCATTTTGAAGCATGTTCAATACAGTCAAAAGTCATTGGATGTTAGAATTGTTCAATGTTCAATACCGTAAAAAGAGCAGTGTATAATTGTCCAATGTTCAATGCATTAATAAAAACAATCTTCAAATTGCAGAGAATTAGGGTTTGTGTAAATTATTAGAATTAGGGTTTGTGTTATATTAGAATTAGGGTTTTTATATAAAGTATTAGAGTTAGAATTTGTATAAAGTATGAACACGTTTTATTTAATGTGAAATTTAAAGTAAATTTGATATGAATTGTTTTTTGTCATATTATTATCTTTCTATTGTTATGGCCTTTCTGCTTTCATCAACCACATAATTTGTGGTTATGCTAATTTTTAATCAATGCAAATGATAATAACTTTTAATTCTTAAGTACTCATCTCCCTTGGTTGGTAACTGCAATGATAAAAACAAAAAACAAATTGACTAAAATCGAGAAAGAATCATGATCCCAAATAATTTTAATAGGTATTTTACACAAATTCTTTTAATGGGTATTTTACACAAATTCTTCTACCATGAGAGTTCAATATTCATAAATAACTTTAATTTTTAAAATCTTAAAATGTCATATCAAAAGAGAAGCGGTTACATTAATATTACTTGTGTTTTTAAATTCTTAAAATGTCATATCAAAACTTGAGCAGATTGGTTATATTAATATTACTTGCTTTTTGTGTTTTGATGATTGTTTTGTTTTATGATAATTTTATTAAAGTTTTTTTTTAAATGTTATAAATATTTCGAATTTTATTATTAAAATTTTGAATAGGATATAGAATTGTGTTTTGATGGATTGTTTTGTTTTATGATATTTTTATTAAGGTTTTTTTTTAAATGTTATAAATATTTATAATTTTATTATTAAATTTTTGGATAGGAAATAAAATTTTATATTAGTTGTTTTTTTTTATAAATTCTATTGAAAATAAAAGGAAAATAATTTATTGATAAATTTTAATATATCAAAATAATTTTAAAATAATAATTTATAAGATATTAAAATAATTTTAAAATATTAATTTATAAGATATTAAAATAATTTTAAAACAATATTTTATAAGATATTAAAATAATTTTAAAATATCATAATAAAAGTTAATTATATACTAAATTTTTCATAAAAAATTAGATAAATAGAAAAAATCTAAATTAAAATATTTTTTCAATGTAAAGTAATTATTTTAATCTTACTAAATTTCAACTTAGTATATTGTTATAAGTAGATTACATGTACCATAGGATCCACTTAAAAATTCAATATATAAAGATATAGAAACCATTTTAGGATAATGAACTTATTGCAATTATATGGATTGATTGTGTAATTGTAAAGGAACACAAAAATGAAGTATTAGTAGTTACAATAATTATTAATTCACTACTCAAAAAATATTGGTCTTCAATTTATATCTCTTCTGCTTGTGGCTTTTAAAGGCATAATGTTGCTAACCTAATTTAGAGGGCATGTTAGTATTCATCCATCTTAAACTTGCTTGAAAAAATGAGATCTTGTCTTTATTTGTGGAATAACTAAACTTTCTTGGATTCATAAAACTAAAAAACTCAAGCACCCACATTTTGTTAAGCATTTAGATTTGAGCATTGCAACAATTGAAAAACAAAATGTGTTGCAAAGGGGATGCTAAAAAATGGTCAATAAAGTTTAAAGCTATTTATTTATAAAGTTTAAAGTGATTATGTTTAAAGACCATCCAAAAGGAGATCCAAATATTACAAATATTTTATTAATTTTAATTTGGTTATTATTATTATTAATATTATGAACATTGAGATGAGATGAGTGTGTTTTTTAAATTTGTGATTAAAAAATATTTGATAAATAATTTTTTTAATAATTTTTTTTTTAATTATTTAATTGTTTTTATTATCACTTAAATGATTAAATCAACTTAAATAGAAAATATGTTATTTTCCAAATAATATATTAAAATATAAAAAATATATTTTATAATAAATTTGTTATTTTTTTATTTTTTTAATATTAAATAAAATTTAAATCATAACAAAAAAATATAAATGAAAATATGAATTGTAAAAATGTTTTTTTAATATTAAATTAAATTTAAATTAAATAGTAACTAGAGGAGAAAACTTGATAATAAAATTAGTGTTAAAATGATTAAATCCTATAGACCAAGGTTTTAGTGGACGTTAATAATAATAATTATCGTCATTATCATCATTACTTAGATAAAAAGTATGTTATTTTCCAAGTAATATATTAAAATATAAAAACAATATTATAAAAAATATTATAACAAGTTTGTTATTTTTTATTTTTTTAATATTAAATAAAATTTAAATTATAAACAATTAACATTAAATAAAATTTAAATTATAGGCAAATAATATTAAATAAAATTTAAATCATAAAAAAATATAAATGAAAATACAAAGTGTAAAAAATTTAACATTAAATAAAACTTAAATTAAATCCTAACTAAATAAAACTTAAATTAAATCCTAACTAGAGGGAAAACTTGATAAATGAAATTAGTGTTATAAACTATTAAAAAAAATTGAAAACAATATTTTAATTTATATATAAAAAAAATAAAAAATTAATTAATCAATTTGATAAGAAAATGAAAAGGTACAAAAGCATCAAATAAATGTAAAAACTCACAATTAGGGAAACTTAAAAAATAAGAAAGAAAGTAATAAAATATTAAAGAATAAAATAGTATAATAAAAAGAGAAAATAATAAGTAAGAAATAATAATATAATATTATCAAAAGTATAATAAGTTATAAAATTAATAATTCAATAAAATTGAAAAACATAGATAAAAATATAAATTATGAAAAAATAAAAGTATTAATGAAGTTATAAAATTAATAATTAAATAAAATTGAAAAACATATATAAATTAAAATATAAATTATGAAAAAAATAAATATAAATTATAAAAAATAAATTAGAGAAAAAAATATGTATAGTAAAAGAAGAAAAAGAAAAATTAATAATTAAGAAAAAAAATAATAATTAAATTTTTTTTTTAAGAAAACAATAAAAAAATGAAATATAAATAATAGAAAAAGGAAAAGAAAGAAAAGAAAATAATTATAATATAAAATAAATTTTAGTAAAATCATAAGAAAAGAAAAAAAGAAATAATATGAAATAAATAAAATTAAAATAAATTTTAGGAAAATCATAAGAAAAGAAAAAAAATAATAATATGAAATAAATAAAATTAAAATAAATTTTAGGAAAATCATAAGAAAAAAAAATAATATGAAATAAATAAATTATTTCAATTAAAGAAATCTAAAAGGGAGAAGGCAAAATAAGACTAAGATTTGAATTGAAAATAAAAAGATAAAATTTAAATATAAATTGATTAAAAAACTAAACATTTCATAAAAAAAAAAATTAAAGAGAAAAATTAAATTAATGATAATTAAAAAAAATGAAAAATGAAAATAATGAAAATGCAAGAAAAAAAAGAAAAACATAAAGAACAAATAACTTAAAAAATTAAAATAATAATAAAAAAAGAAAAAACATAAAGAACAAATAACTTGAAAAATTAAAATAATAATGAAAAAAAGGAAAAACATAAAGAATAAATAACTTGAAAAATTAAAATAATAATAACCAAGAAGAAATTTTAAGAAAACTATATCAATAAAAGGCAAGAGCAACTTTCACAACTATACGAGTTGGATCATAAGAAGGTATGGAGCCAAATTCTAAAACACAATACTAAAGAAAATAATAGGATTCCCTTCATGGACTGGAATTTCTACCTTAAAGATCTTTACGAGTTCTCTAATGCCATGGACACTATTCCTATTGTCCCTACAAAGGAATAAGTTTTTTCTTTAGATGACATAGAGTTCAGGGTTAAGCAGCTCGCAAATGAGAAAGCTAAGGACATTGAAGGCTACCAAGATAAAAATTTTAAAATCGGAGGGCCAATCCTTATTCCTCACATACACAAGCTCTTCAACTTAGCAATCAAGCAGGGCTTCCCTAAACCCTGGACGCAAAGCCTCATTGTTCTTATTTTTTAAAATGGGGATAAAAACACTCCCTCTAATTATAGGAACATTATGATTAGCCTGATTTTAGCCAAGCTTTATGGAATTATTTTGGAAAACAAGATTAGAATTTGGCTAGAAAGTCACGGTAAAAGAGCTAAAGGCCAGGCTGGGTTTAGGAGATATCATTCAACTGTGGACCATCTTGTTACTTTTAGGATCATTGCAAAGGAGTTCCAAAATACTAAAACCAATCCTTTTTGTTGTTTTGTTGACTTTAGAAAAGCTTTTGACATGGTTCCTAGGAAAAACCTTTGAAATAGGTTGGAAGAGATAAAAGTGCCTCTCGAGTTGAGGGTTGCTGAAATAAGGATGTATGAGAAGGTTATTGCTAAGTTTAAAAACACTGAGGGATGGTCAAAAGAGATTCTACAATATCAGAGTCAAACAAGGTTGTCCCTTGTCCCCTACCCTTTTTGGCATATACATTGATAAGTTAGAAGAATGCTTGGAAAAAGCAGGTTGTGTTGGCCCTACTCTCACTGGTATAGTCATAAATATTCTTCTTTATGCCGATGATATCGTTCTTATGGAAAGGAGTCCCCATGATCTTGAAAACCAACTAAGAATCCTCAAGGAATTTTGCTTCAATATGGGCATGACTGTTAATACTGATAAGACTAAGGTCGTGATTATTAAATCCATTAAGATCCCTTATGATACCTGTGTATATGACAACAACAACTTGGAGGAA